>JBAIAC010000556.1:0-48043 GCA_037349315.1 Chelydra serpentina | reverse complement strand
GGGGGCTCGGTTCTGGGGGGGTGTCTGGGGCCCCTGACTGGGGGGCTGGCCTCTGGGGGGGTGTCTGGGGCCCCTGGCTGGAGTCTGGGCTCTGGGGGGGGTCTGGGGCCCCTGGCTGGGGGCTGGGCTCTGGGGGGGGTCTGGGGCCCCTGGCTATGGGGCTGGGCTCTGTGGGGGGTCTGGGCTCCCTGGCTAGGGGTCTGGGCTCTGGGGGGGGTCTGGGGCCCCTGGCTGCGGGTCTGGGCTCTGGGGCGGTTTGGGGCCCCTGGCTGGGGGGTGTGGGCTCTGGGGGGGATCTGGGGCCCCTGGCTGGAGTCTGGGCTCTGGGGGGGGTCTGGGGCCCCTGGCTGGGGGTCTGGGCTCTTGGGGGGGTCTGGGGCCCCTGGCTGGGGGTCTGGGCTCTTGGGGGAGTCTGGGGCCCCTGGCTGGGGGTCTAGGCTCGGGGGGGGGTCTGGGGCCCCTGGCTGGGGGTCTAGGCTCTGGGGCGGTTTGGGGCCCCTGGCTGGGGGGTGGGGGCTCTGTGGCCCCTGGCTGGAGTCTGGGCTCTGGGGGGTCTGGGGCTCCTGGCTAGGGGTCTGGGCTCTGGGGGGGGTCTGGGGCCCCTGGCTGGAGTCTGGGCTCTGGGGGGGGTCTGGGGCCCCTGGCTGGAGTCTGGGCTCTGGGGGGGGGTCTGGGGCCCCTGGCTGGGGGTGGGGGTCTGGGGCCCCTGGCTGGCGGTCTGGGCTCTGGGGCGGGTCTGGGGCCCCTGGCTGGCGGTCTGGGCTCTGGGGGGGGTCTGGGGCCCCTGGCTGGAGTCTGGGCTCTGGGGGGGGTCTGGGGCCCCTGGCTGGGGGGCTGGGCTCTGGGCTGGGTCTGGGGCCCCTGGCTGGGGGGCTGGGCTCTGGGGGTGTCTGGGGCCCCTGGCTGGACTCCGGGCTCGGGGGGGGTCTGGGGCCCCTGGATGGGGGGCTGGGCTCTGGGGGGGGTCTGGGGCCCCTGGCTAGGGGTCTGGCCTCCCTACCTAGTGGTCTGGGCTCCCTGGCTAGGGGTCTGGGCTTTGGGGGGGTCTGGGGCCCCTGGCTGCGGGTCTGGGCTCTGGGGCGGTTTGGGGCCCCTGGCTGGGGGGTGTGGGCTCTGGGGGGGGCTGGGGCCCCTGGCTGGGGGGGGGCTGGGGCCCCTGGCTAGGGGTCTGGGCTCTGGGGGGGGTCTGGGGCCCCTGGCTGCGGGTCTGGGCTCTGGGGCGGTTTGGGGCCCCTGGCTGGCGGTCTGGGCTCTGGGGGGGGTCTGGGGCCCCTGGCTGGCGGTCTGGGCTCTGGGGGGGGTCTGGGGCCCGTGGCTAGGCGTCTGAGCTCTGGGGGGCGTCTGCGGCCCCTGGCTCGCGGACTGGGCTCTGGGGGGGGTCTGGGGCCCCTGGCTGGCGGACTGCGCTCTGGGGGGGTCTGGGGCCCCTGGCTGGGGGTCTAGGCTCTGGGGGAAGTCTGGGGCCCCTAGCTGGGGGTCTAGGCTCTGGGGCGGTTTGGGGCCCCTGGCTGGGCTCTGGGGCGGTTTGGGGCCCCTGGCTGGGCTCTGGGGCGGTTTGGGGCCCCTGGCTGGGCTCTGGGGGGGGGGTCTGGGGCCCCTGGCTGGGGGTCTGGGCTCTGGGGGGGTCTGGGGCCCCTGGCTGGGGGTCTGGGCTCTGGGGGGGGTCTGGAGCCCCTGGCTGGGGGTCTGGGCTCTTGGGGGAGTCTGGGGCCCCTGGCTGGGGGTCTGGGCTCGGGGGGGGTCTGGGGCCCCTGGCTGGGGGTCTAGGCTCTGGGGCGGTTTGGGGCCCCTGGCTGGGGGGTGGGGGCTCTGTGGCCCCTGGCTGGAGTCTGGGCTCTGGGTGGTCTGGGGCTCCTGGCTAGGGGTCTGGGCTCTGGGGGGGGTCTGGGGCCCCTGGCTGGAGTCTGGGCTCTGGGGGGGGTCTGGGGCCCCTGGCTGGAGTCTGGGCTCTGGGGGGGGGTCTGGGGCCCCTGGCTGGCGGTCTGGGCTCTGGGGCGGGTCTGGGGCCCCTGGCTGGCGGTCTGGGCTCTGGGGGGGGTCTGGGGCCCCTGGCTGGAGTCTGGGCTCTGGGGGGGGTCTGCGGCCCCTGGCTGGGGGGCTGGGCTCTGGGCTGGGTCTGGGGCCCCTGGCTGGGGGGCTGGGCTCTGGGGGGGGTCTGGGGCCCCTGGCTGGACTCCGGGCTCGGGGGGGGGCTGGGGCCCCTGGCTGGGGGGCTGGGGCCCCTGCCTGGGGGGCTGGGCTCTGGGGGGTGTCTGGGGCCCCTGGCTCGAGTCTGGGCTCTGGGGAGGGTCTGGGGCCCCTGGCTGGAGTCTGGGCTCTGGGGGGGTCTGGGGCCCCTGGCTGGGGGGCTGGGCTCTGGCGGGGGCTGGGTCCCCTGGCTGGGGGGCTGGGCTCTGGGGGGGTGTCAGGGGCCCCTGGCTGGAGTCTGGGCTCTGGGGGGGGGGGTCTGTGGCCCCTGGCTGCGGGTCTGGGCTCTGGGGCGGTTTGGGGCCCCTGGCTGGGGGGTGTGGGCTCTGGGGGGGATCTGGGGCCCCTGGCTGGAGTCTGGGCTCTGGGGTGGGGTCTGGGGCCCCTTGCTAGGGGTCTGGGCTCTGGGGGGGGGGTCTGGGGCCCCTGGCTGGCGGTCTGGGCTCTGGGGGGGGGCTGGGGCCCCTGCCTGGGGGTCTGGGCTCTGGGGGGTGGCTGGGGCCCCTGGCTGGAGTCTGGGCTCTGGGGGGGTCTGGGGCCCCTGGCTGGGGGTCTGGGCTCTGGGGGGGGGCTGGGGCCCCTGGCTGGGGGGCTCGGTTCTGGGGGGGGGGTTGGGGCCCCTGACTGGGGGGCTGGCCTCTGGGGGGGTGTCTGGGGCCCCTGGCTGGAGTCTGGGCTCTGGGGGGGGTCTGGGGCCCCTGGCTGGGGGGCTGGGCTCTGGGGGGGGTCTGGGGCCCCTGGCTATGGGTCTGGGCTCTGGGGGGGGTCTGGGCTCTGGGGGGGGTCTGGGGCCCCTGGCTGCGGGTCTGGGCTCTGGGGCGGTTTGGGGCCCCTGGCTGGGGGGTGTGGGCTCTGGGGGGGATCTGGGGCCCCTGGCTGGAGTCTGGGCTCTGGGGGGGGTCTGGGGCCCCTGGCTGGGGGTCTGGGCTCTTGGGGGAGTCTGGGGCCCCTGGCTGGGGGTCTAGGCTCGGGGGGGGGTCTGGGGCCCCTGGCTGGGGGTCTAGGCTCTGGGGCGGTTTGGGGCCCCTGGCTGGGGGGTGGGGCTCTGTGGCCCCTGGCTGGAGTCTGGGCTCTGGGGGGTCTGGGGCTCCTGGCTAGGGGTCTGGTCTCTGGGGGGGGTCTGGGGCCCCTGGCTGGAGTCTGGGCTCTGGGGGGAGTCTGGGGCCCCTGGCTGGGGGTCTAGGCTCGGGGGGGGGTCTGGGGCCCCTGGCTGGGGGTCTAGGCTCGGGGGGGGGGTCTGGGGCCCCTGGCTGGGGGTCTAGGCTCTGGGGCGGTTTGGGGCCCCTGGCTGGGGGGTGGGGGCTCTGTGGCCCCTGGCTGGAGTCTGGGCTCTGGGGGGTCTGGGGCTCCTGGCTAGGGGTCTGGGCTCTGGGGGGGGTCTGGGGCCCCTGGCTGGAGTCTGGGCTCTGGGGGGGGTCTGGGGCCCCTGGCTGGAGTCTGGGCTCTGGGGGGGGTCTGGGGCCCCTGGCTGGGGGGCTGGGCTCTGGGGGGGGTCTGGGGCCCCTGGCTATGGGTCTGGGCTCTGGGGGGGGTCTGGGCTCCCTGGCTAGGGGTCTGGGCTCTGGGGGGGGTCTGGGGCCCCTGGCTGCGGGTCTGGGCTCTGGGGCGGTTTGGGGCCCCTGGCTGGGGGGTGTGGGCTCTGGGGGGGATCTGGGGCCCCAGGCTGGAGTCTGGGCTCTGGGGGGGGTCTGGGGCCCCTGGCTGGGGGTCTGGGCTCTTGGGGGAGTCTGGGGCCCCTGGCTGGGGGTCTAGGCTCGGGGGGGGGTCTGGGGCCCCTGGCTGGGGGTCTAGGCTCTGGGGCGGTTTGGGGCCCCTGGCTCGGGGGTGGGGGCTCTGTGGCCCCTGGCTGGAGTCTGGGCTCTTGGGGGTCTGGGGCTCCTGGCTAGGGGTCTGGGCTCTGGGGGGAGTCTGGGCTCTGGGGGGAGTCTGGGGCCCCTGGCTGGGGGTCTAGGCTCGGGGGGGGGTCTGGGGCCCCTGGCTGGGGGTCTAGGCTCGGGGGGGGGTCTGGGGCCCCTGGCTGGGGGTCTAGGCTCGGGGGCGGTTTGGGGCCCCTGGCTGGGGGGTGGGGGCTCTGTGGCCCCTGGCTGGAGTCTGGGCTCTGGGGGGTCTGGGGCTCCTGGCTAGGGGTCTGGGCTCTGGGGGGGTCTGGGGCCCCTGGCTGGAGTCTGGGCTCTGGGGGGGGTCTGGGGCCCCTGGCTGGAGTCTGGGCTCTGGGGGGGGGTCTGGGGCCCCTGGCTGGCGGTCTGGGCTCTGGGGGGGGTCTGGGGCCCCTGGCTGGAGTCTGGGCTCTGGGGGGGGTCTGGGGCCCCTGGCTGGCGGTCTGGGCTCTGGGGGGGGTCTGGGGCCCCTGGCTGGAGTCTGGGCTCTGGGGGGGGTCTGGGGCCCCTGGCTGGGGGGCTGGGCTCTGGGCTGGGTCTGGGGCCCCTGGCTGGGGGGCTGGGCTCTGGGGGTGTCTGGGGCCCCTGGCTGGACTCCGGGCTCGGGGGGGGTCTGGGGCCCCTGGCTGGGGGGCTGGGCTCTGGGGGGGGTCTGGGGCCCCTGGCTAGGGGTCTGGCCTCCCTAGCTAGTGGTCTGGGCTCCCTGGCTAGGGGTCTGGGCTTTGGGGGGGTCTGGGGCCCCTGGCTGCGGGTCTGGGCTCTGGGGCGGTTTGGGGCCCCTGGCTGGGGGGTGTGGGCTCGGGGGGGGCTGGGGCCCCTGGCTGGGGGGGGTCTGGGGCCCCTGGCTAGGGGTCTGGGCTCTGGGGGGGGTCTGGGCTCTGGGGCGGTTTGGGGCCCCTGGCTGGCGGTCTGGGCTCTGGGGGGGGTCTGGGGCCCCTGGCTGGCGGTCTGGGCTCTGGGGGGGGTCTGGGGCCCGTGGCTAGGCGTCTGGGCTCTGGGGGGGGTCTGGGGCCCCTGGCTGGCTGACTGGGCTCTGGGGGGGGGTCTGGGGCCCCTGGCTCGCGGACTGGGCTCTGGGGGGGGTCTGGGGCCCCTGGCTGGCGGACTGCGCTCTGGGGGGGGTCTGGGGCCCCTGGCTGGGGGTCTAGGCTCTGGGGGAGGTCTGGGGCCCCTAGCTGGGGGTCTAGGCTCTGGGGCGGTTTGGGGCCCCTAGCTGGGGGTCTAGGCTCTGGGGCGGTTTGGGGCCCCTGGCTGGGCTCTGGGGGGGGGGGGGTCTGGGGCCCCTGGCTGGGGGTCTGGGCTCTGGGGGGGTCTGGGGCCCCTGGCTGGGGGTCTGGGCTCTGGGGGGGGTCTGGAGCCCCTGGCTAGGGGTCTGGGCTCTGGGGCGGTTTGGGGCCCCTGGCTGGGGGGTGTGGGCTCTGGGGGGGGTCTGGGGCCCTTGGCTGGAGTCTGGGCTCTGGGGGGGGTCTGGGGCCCTGGCTGGCGGTCTGGGCTCTGGGGGGGGTCTGGGGCCCCTGGCTGGCGGTCTGGGCTCTGGGGGGGGTCTGGGGCCCCTGGCTGGCGGTCTGGGTGCTGAGGGGGGGTCTGGGGCCCCTGGCTGGGGGGCTGGGTGCTGAGGGGGGGTCTGGGGCCCCTGGCTGGGGCGCTGGGCTCTGGGGGGGGTCTGGGGCCCCTGGCTGGGGGTCTAGGCTCTGGGGGTGTCTGGGGCCCCTGGCTGGAGTCTGGGCTCTGGGGGGGGTCTGGGGCCCCTGGCTGGGGGGCTGGGCTCTGGGGGGGGGTCTGGGGCCCCTGGCTAGTGGTCTGGGCTCTGGGGGGGGGGGTCTGGGCTCCCTGGGGGGCTGGGAATGTGACATCACCAATTTTGCTTTTCGCCACTCTGGAAAACTGCGGAAACGTCCGGTTCCATTGGGAAAATTCATCCCCCGAGTCCTTGTCCTAGATCTGGGGGTGCGGGAGGGGGAATGGGGTTCGCTCTGCCCCACAACGGTCTCTCCCACAGCGCTCTGGACTCGTTCTTCCTGAAACCTGGTGTCACCGACACCACTGTTAATCCAGAGTCACTGCCTGGACAGACGAGGAGTGACTCCAGATGGACAGTGGGGTAAATGAGATCAGCAATTCCCCCTGTGAGGAGGGGCTCTCATTAGCTGCTCCCCCCAGAGAGCTCAAGGGGGGAAGGCTGCTCCAACGCCCTGTCCCTCTCTGCTCAGGATATTGGGGTTCAGCTTCCTGGGTCAGACGCTGCAGCCTCCATCGTGATCTGGGCGACCAGGCTTAGCAGCTGCTGCTCCCCCAGCGGGGTCTGTGCTGGGAAGTGACCTTAATTAAACCTTCTTCTCTGCCCAACCCATGTGATGACTTTCTCCAGCTGGCACCAGCCCCCTCGGGCAGCCCTGAGCCCTGTTAATACTAAATTCTGAGCCAGAGATTCCAGGTAACTGGAAGAAATGAGGGGAAAATGCTGGGATCTGGCCTTAAAATGACTCTACTCAAACAGACCCTCTCCCCTCATTTCTCGTCCCATTGGCAATTGCAGGAGCAAATCCAGCCTTGGGGGAGCAAACAACCCAGGAATGGGACTTTCCTACCAGACGGGCAGGGAGAGGGGACAGGGAAAAGGAGAAAGAGAGACTGAAAGGAGCCATGGGAGAGAAGAGTTTTGAGAGAGATTTCCAGATCTCTAATCTGCCCAGACAGATGTATTACTGCACCCTGGGTAAAATCATTTTCCTGTGGAAAAGATGAGGATCAAACAGAGGAAAACCCAGTTCCTGACTCCATATTCCTCCTACTGGGGTGTGGCTGCCGTGGGGTCAGTGTCCAAGGGAATCCCCCACAGTAAATACTTTGGCTCTGCTTTTTTCTAGCATTGTGTTCAGATGCTTTGTTACAGAATGGGGGGAGGGAGAAAAGAGGTGAAAAATGTCTCTGTGGGTTTAGCCTGGCAGGAGTGGCCAGGTCTCCACTGTAATAAAGAGATCGAGCATTTTCTCAGCATGGCAGACTCTAGGGTGTCTGTCTGCAGGGAAAACGCCTGGGGAATCGTGCTGTGAAATTAATTAACGCCTGTTCTGAAACCTCCACAACTGCCCTTCTCACCCTGCCAGGCTGCAGAATAATGTCCGTGTTTTGCTCCAGTTCATCCCGTCCTCCCATTGGACAGGGGAGAGAAATGGCTGCAGAGGAGCCAGTTCAGGTAGGGATTATCGCGGGGGTTGCTGGTGGGTTCCTGCGGGAGGAAGAGGGACAGCAAATACACCGGAGATGGGAACGTTTGCACTGTCTGGTTTGGAGGTTGGAGCTAGGGTGACCAGACAACAAATGTGAAAAATTGGGACGGGGGTGGGGGGTAATAGGAGCCTATATAAGAAAAAGACCCCAAAATCAGGACTGTCCCTATAAAATCGGGACATCTGGTCACCCTAGTTGGGGCGGGACAGGAAATTCACAGGGTGGAGACTGGGACGAGGCCTGGGTGGGGCAAACCTGCTGGGAGATGTTTAATAAGTGGCCTAGGTTCTAGCAACGGACCCCTGAGGTTGGAAGGTGGAAATGCCCTAATTTGTGGAACAGGAAACAGCCCACCTAGGTGGGGCTGGGAAAATGGAGCAGATCCCAGTGCTGGAGCCTGACTTGAGTAACCAGCGGCTGCTCTGAGATCTAGATCTAGGGGGGCAGCCACCAATGAGGCTTAGGGAGGGTTCTTAAGCTTTTTCTGTCTGAGCCCCCTCAACACGCTATAACCCCCCCACGGCCCTGCATCGGCATGTGTCTCTGCATATAAAAGCCAGGGCTGGCATTAGGGGGTGGTAACCAGGGCAAGTGCCTGGGGCCCCATGTGACAGGCCCCCCCGCAAAGCTAATTGCTCATAGTTTGGCTTCAGCCCCTGGGGGCAGGGCTCAGGACCCAGCCTTCAGCCCCATGCAGGGAGGTTTCATCTTTCTGCCTCAGGCCCAAGCGAGTCTAACACTGGCCCTGCTTGGAGGACCCCCTGAAACCTGCTTACAGCTCCCCGAGGTCCAGGGACTCCTGCCTTGGGGGCTATGCCCCTCCCGCCGTATCCAGCTCCAGGGCTGGCCTTGGAGAAAATGGCACCCTGGGCAAACTTATATTTTGGTGCCCCCCCCATCACCCCTGGCCCTCATGAGCTCCCCACCATCCCCTCCAGGCCCCGATGCCTCCCTCCGGTGCTTACTTTGTATTAAAGAGCGGCCGGAGCTCAGCCCCAGCACAAATTAAGCCCTGGCAGGGCGGCCTGATAGCAGTGGCTGCCGACCAAGTGCCCAGCTCTGAAGGCAAAGCCACCGCCAGCAGCAGCGCAGAGGTAAGGGTGGCCTGGTATGTGGTGTACTGTGCAGCCTTTTCTTTTATTGAAAGTGCATGTTGTAATGTGGTATTACACCGCCCTGGGTCCGCCTCTGCTGGCTACAGTTCCAAACTTAACAGAGTGAAAGTCACCTCGGCTACTCGCTTCACATGTATAGTCCAGGAACACACACAGACCAAGGGCAGTGACCACACAGACATTCACACGTACAAGGTCTAGTCTGTTTGACCCATTTTAAGAAAGTTACAATTCAAGTTCTGAATCCCCAAGCATAGAGAAATTCTATAAAGCCCTATGCAAAAGTTACAAATCTAGTTCTACTCCCATCCTTAACAATAGTGGTAGGGTCTGATGAGTCTCTCATGGCTTGATCGTCAGTAGAGGGATGATTCCTGCTGGAGTATTCCATAGAGAGCTTAATTTTCCCGCTCTGGGCACCCCCTTTTTAGAATGTGGTTCTGATTAGACCTCACTAGCATTGACGCACATTTGGAAACAGAGGTTCCTTTACAGAATTTTTTAAATGTAAAATGAATCTTCCAGCTAATTAGACCGGAAGTCCCAAGAAGTAATAACAATAATTGAAGTGTCTCTTGTGGGGTGAGTGTGTGTGTGGGGAGAGTGTGAAAGAGACACATTGTGTGTGTGAGATACAGTGTGTGTGTGTGTGGCGGGGAGGAGTGTGAGACACAGCACACTGTCACTTTACGCACAGCAGCACTCACTAGTCTGAAGGCTCGTTCAGACAGCAGCAGCGGCCAGCAGCTCCCACTCCTGACCCAGAGGCAGCAGCGCAGACTCTTGTCCCCCCACCCCTCAGCTCAGCAGAGACTGGGTACAGGGGCAGGAGGATGGGCCCACCCCGACATCAGCAACACCCCCTGCACAGCACACAGGTGGCTCCTGGGAGCAGCTTGGCCAGGGGCAGCTCCCAGTGGGGGGAGGGGGCAGGGCTACAGGAGCAGTGGGGAGAGGAGAGACAGGACACCCCTGCTAGAGGCACCCCCTCAGCAATGTCCCCCTGGACCGTCGCCTAGTCCGCCCACCACCAAGGCTGGCCCTGTCCAGCTCCTCACAATGAGAACAGTGTTGAGCTTTCTCCCAGCGAGCTTTCCCTGCACTCTGCTCGGGCCTCCATCTCCCCTATCAGTCTCACGCTAGTAGGTGTGTGATGGATCTGCTGGGAGAGACAAGGGGCTCTCTCTTCGTCCCCTCCCCCTGGTGTTTTCTGGATACTCTGAGTGGGGTGGGGGTGGGACTCCTGACTGTGAGCCACCCAGAGCTTCCCTTTGATTGGCTCCTCTCCTCCACGAATAGTGGGGCTGTGAGTGGGGCAGCAGGTACTGAGTGTTGGACTCTTGCTCTTTCAGGGGCCGGTGACCTTCGAGGAGGTGGCTCTGTATTTCACCAGGGAAGAGGGGGCTTTGCTGGACCCCGCTCAGAGAGCCCTCTACAGAGCCGTCATGCAGGAGAACTATGAGAACGTGACCTCGCTGGGTAAGGATTCCCGTCCCCTCGGCCCCTACTGGGCTCACAGGCGCAGGGAGCTCTACCGGAGCGAAGACAAATGGACGGGCCCAGTGAAAGGAAAACAAAATGTTTTCTACAGCAGCCTGGCTCAAGGGCATTGGCCAGTATGGACTCTATTGTCGTCTTTGCTTCTCCGTGCTAATCGAAGGACTTTCCAATGCCGTGTGTTGGTTGGCTAATAAACCCTGCTGTGGTTTAACAGTCTGCCCAGTGTCACAGCACAAACTTGCTGAGGTGCATGGAATGAGGAACAGTCTCTGGACAGGAGTGTCGCTCGGCTGGACCTGCTGGCATTGCTCACAGGTTGAAATAGGAGTGTTGAAGCCAGTGGCTCAGTCTTGGGTGTTGAAGCTAGAGACTCTGTCTAAGGCCTATCCTTGTGGAAGAGCGGGACCCCTTGGGGGTCTAGTGCACTCAAGGGGCACCTCCCAAGGACGGGTTAAAAGACAAGGCATTGCACAGATCCTATGGATCCATGACAGTGTCCATGGGCCTTATGGGGAAAAGATACAAAAATAGAAAAGCATTTAAATGCGTATTTACCATCAGTCCGCTTGGGAATCCCTGATCAGTTCCAAAGTGTATTAAAACCTTCCTTAAAACCTTCCCTCTTTTAGATTACAGGTCATGTCAGTTTGTAGCCCCAAAAGACCCCTCTAAGTCAATTCAAACTCAACTGTTTCTCCCCAAAAAGTCTGTCTGTCTTCAGTCTCCTGAAAGAGGTGAAATCAGTCACTGCCCCTTTCTGCGTGGGGCAAAGCTTCAAAAGCTGGAGATCTGCATAACCAGCCTTGAGATCTGGCATTCATTACCCCTTAGTGACACCAGATTGCACAGGAAACCCATCCCTTAGCCCTCCCCGGCGTCATCTGGCCCATCTCAGCATCATAGTCTGTGAAGTATTCATGCTCTCAAGGGCTGGCTCAAAGATACAGATAACAGTCAGAACTAGGGCCAGTGTTTGCTGGCAATGAAAACAGAGTAATTGACAAACAGGAGCAATATATAATCCTTTACAGCCTGAAAGTGCATTGCGGGGAGGGGACAGGAGCCAGCCGTGTGGGGGAGGTGGGGCCCAGACACTGGGCATTGAGAGCCTAGAGCCGGCTGTGTGCTGGGGAGATGGGACATGAACCCGCTGTGCGCAGGGGAGATGAGCAAGGGAGAGGGGCTGTGGACACAGCCGAGAGCAGCTGCGAGCGCCATCTGCTCTGCAGCATGATGTGGGAGCCTGGCGTCCCCCTTTCAAGGTTCCCCTGGGCAGGGTTCCCCTACCTGCCCAGGGGAAGCTGCACAGTGGTTTTGCTGAACCCAGACTTGCATGAGGAGGGAAGAAATTAACAGCAAGTCTCAACCGCAGCCAGTCCCAGCCTCTGCCCTGTGCCCTGGGGAGGAGTCAGGTGTCCCCAGGCAGAAATCTCGGGGCGGCATGACCCTGTGTGCCCTGCCCACACATCACCTCTGCCCTGCACCCTGGGGATTAGTTGGGTGTCTCTGGGCAGAAATCTGGGGGGTTGTGACCCTACATGCCCCACCCACCCTCTGTTCAGCAATTCCGGATATGAAGGGTGATTCCAGAAATGAAGAGTAATTCCAGAAAAAAATGCAGTAAAAGCGGCAATTTCCAGAAAACACTGGCCCTAGTCATAACATTAAAAACAATAGTTTCAAGAGATATGCCTGTGTTCATCAGATCTGTCACTCTGCCTCCACATAGTTCACTCTGCTGGTGGGTTCTACCTCTTCCCCCATTCTGTGTCTGTCTTGTCTATTTAGATTGTAAATTCTTCAGGGAATGGGCCATCCACTATTCTGGGTTTGTACCTTGCCTAGCACAATGGGGACACACTTCTTACTTGGTTCTTAGGCACAAAGGTAATGAATATGATTTATAATAATAACAACTCTCCTGCCACTTTAAGTCAAGGAAGATGGCCTTGGGATATTACTACTTAAAAATGAGCAGGGGTTAAAACCATGGAATATTCCTTGTGACAAGTATCCCACAAATTACACTGATCTCCCTTGTTTCTTTGCCTTGAGCAGGGTTTCCAGTTTCCAAACCTGATGTGATCTCGCAGCTGGAATGAGGGGAAGAGCCGTGGGTCCCAGACCTCCAGGGCTCTGAGAAAGAAGTGCTCCCGAGAGCTGCCTGCAGAGGTAGGGAATTGCTTAAACCAACTCAAAAACTGTCTATGAATACAGGAAACATTTGGGATGCCCTACAAAGACCTTGTGAGCTCTCCAAGTTCAGGATTGTTCCCTGCAGATGTGGGATCGTTAGGCAGATGTCACTCATGCTTCCCACCTACCCTGACTGACAACTGACAGCAGGTCCTGCCCCAATCTCACTGTCCCCTGAGATTTCTGGTGAGATACGGACCCAGAACTGATCCCCAGAGGAGAGAAAGGAAGGGAAGTTTTAGGGAAAATCAGCTCCTGATAGGTTTGGTCTCTCCCGCACATATTTTGGTTTGTTCATCCCTTTTTCCATTCCTCTCTCTGAGATTTCCTTTCTCTCCGGCACAGGGAGTGACCTATGTCTGGATTCTCTCTGTCTCCCATCAGGTGTTGGGATGGTGAGTGACAACGAGGGGACACCCCAGCAGGAAGATGCTGAGCAAGTGGAACCACATGGAACGGTATCAGGAAGATCCAAAGGGAATGTTTCCGGGAGTTGTGCACTCCCAGAAAAAGCAAAAGCCTGTGAGAGTCATCACAGGCCAGAGGAAAACTTCAGTAGCCTCTCAGACCTTATTACATGTGAGAGAATGAACCTGCTACACGCCCTGAGTGCGGGAAAAGGTTCAATGGGCGCTCAAACCTTATTAGACATCGGAGACTCCACACAGGAGAGGTGCCCTACACAGGCTCTGAGTGCGGGAAACGCTTCAATCAGCGCTCAAACCTTATCAGACAGATGAGAATCCACACTGGCTAGACCCTACACATGCGCCGAGTGCAGGAAACACTTCAATCGGGACTCGCACCTTATCAGCCACTCCACGTCCGAGCCTTATCAGATTCCGCTAAGTCAGTGGTCCCCAACGCGGTGCCCACGGGCGCCAGGGCACCTGCCGGGGCATTTCTGTGTGCCCGCTGTCAGGGCCGGCACCAAGGAACGAAGAGGAGAAGAGCGCAGGGGAGGGGACTGGGGCGGGGCACTGGGTTGCCTCAGGTGGCTCCGGGTCAGTGGCGCAGCGGGGGTTCAAGGATCGGCTTCCTGCCTGTCCTGGCACTGTAGTCCATGCTGCGCCCCAGAAGTGGCCAGCAGCAGCCCGGTTCCGAGGCGGAGGCACGCAAGTGGCTCCACGCAGCTCTCGCCCACAGGCAAATCCCACCCCAGCTCGGATTGGCTGGGAACTGGCCAATGGGAGTGCGGTGCCGGCGCTTGTGGTGGGGACAGCGCACAGAGCCCCCTGGCCCCTCCGCCTAGGAGCCGGACTGCTGCTGGCCTCTTCCGGGGCGCAGAGCGATGTCAGAACAGATCGGGACTAGCCTGCCTTAGCCGGACAGCACCACTGATGGGAGTTTTAACAGCCTGGTCAATGGTGCTGACCAGAGCCGCCGTGAACCAATGCCTGAAATTCCACAGAGCAGTGCTGGGTCTCAACCCGCAATTTTCAAATCACTGCCTTAGGGCATTGCCCCACCATGTGGGTGTTTCATTCCCCTCCCCAGTTTCACACAGAGACAGAATATCCTTTGCACAGATCCATGAACAGCAAAACCTCCCTGTGTCTCTTGTCTGAGCCAGGGCATTCGATTCCATTGCAACCTCCTCTCCTGCGATGACATTGGTCAGAGAGAGGGGACGTGGCCACCTTCAGCCCGGACAGTGAGATATTCGCTCTCCTCTTTCTTCATGCTGCTGTTGTTATTCCTTGAAAGGTTAAGCATGGAATAAAAAGCTGAGTTCACTCCAGGGTGAGGAAGGAAAGGAGCCACCAACCCCCTGGCAAAGGTCAGTACCCCAGAGAAAACCTGCCCCTGCTATTGCAATCACTGATGTACTGGGGATATGATGGGAAAGGGACTGTCTGAATTATCAAGGCAGGAAATGGACAACAATCTACAGCAACGTCATTAACCACAAACACACTCTCATCATGCTCCAGCCAGAAGGGAAATGAGCAGAAATTCTTGCTGTTCAGTCACGGACACACTTACACAACTGCACAGCAGTGCGTCTGTTGTGGAAGCTGGTGTGAGCAAACAATGGGAAATGATCACTCAATGAGAACAGAAGTAGATGTGGCATGAGATACCTGTGTCAGTCAAGTAGTTGTGGCTGAGTGGTTAAGGTGATGGACTTGAACTCCATTGGGATCTCCCTGTGCAGGTTCAAATCCTGTCAACTACGGAGGAACTTGTGGCTCTTTAGTTTCAGTACCTGAGCTTCCTTGGTGTCAAGCGGAGCTAGGTCTTGTCTCATCTCACTCTCAGGCTGTGTCCACACTACTGAGTTATGCCACTTTAGTTAAAGTGTTATAATTAAACTGCTGTTGCATGTCCACACTATGCTGCTTGTGTCACCAGAGCGCATCCACGCCAGCAGCCCTTGAAACGCCCCAAAGAGCAGTGCACTGTGGGTAGCTATCGCACTGTGCAACTGGCCACAGGGGCTTTGGGAGGGGTTTGCAATGGCTTATGGGCCGGTACAGCATCACATGATGCAGATTTCTCTATCCCATTGTTCCATGGGCAGCCGACTAGATTGCCAGCTGCTTCCCAACTGCAGTGTGTGTGTGTGGAGAGCCAGTCTGTGCGTTGGGGAAGAGAGAGTGTGCTGGCACACTGTGTCTAAGCCCCCGCTTCCCTCACTGGTTCAGCTCAGCACTGCACAGCAGTGTCTCTCTCTCCCTCTCTCTCACACACACACACACGCTGCTGCCTGCCTGGCTCTGTGTCAGGGGCCGGAACAGGGGGGTTACCAGCCGTAAGGACGAACAGTGGAGGGGGGAACAGGACGGAGCCCTGACGAGAAGAGGCATTCTGTGTTTGTGGCCTCGGGGGAACAGGGTGGGATGGAGCCTCAGGGAGACGGGGCGGTGTAGGGTTGGGGCCCCAGCGAGAAGGGGAGGCGTGAGTGCAGGTCCTTGGGGAATGGGTCGTCATGGGGTGAGTTTAGATGCCGGTGGCCCCCCCACTGTAAGGAGCTTCCACCCCCCAGCTCCGTGGTCGCCGTGCAGGGGAGCAGCATCCCCCGGCAGTGATTTGCTCCTTGCTGCCGGAGCAGAGCAGCAGGCTCAGCCGTCAGAACTTCCCGGAGCGATGAAAGGGGAGGGGCCCAGCCTCTGGAGCAGGGACGCAGGGCAGGGAGTTCCCGGCGGGCATTGTGGGATACTGGTGGAGGCCAGTTCTGGTGATATAATGACCAGCAGTGTCTACACTGACACTTTGTCACTCTCAGTTTGCTGGAAAAAGCTCCAGGCCTCTCGTTGAGGTGGGTTTATATTTGTCGCGAATAGAGGCAGTTTTGTCGCCAGGCTGGTGATCGAGGGAGCGTCATGTGTTTTTCACACGCCGGAGCAATATAATGATGCTGAAATAACTTTATAGTGCAGACCTGGCCAAGGATTCACACACACACAGCTTGCAAGGAAAACTTCCCCTGCTCCTCTGCTTTGCAGACTCCAAATACAAGCAAAGGCCCAGGTGGGGTCTGACAGAGAGTCAAGTGTGGGAAGACACTCAAACTTTAGCCACAGGCAGGCACCATGGCTTAACTGGTTAATGCACCTGTTTTGTAAACAGGAGATCCTGGATTCAACTCCCAGTGGTGCCTTGTTGAGTGGCTTTTGGGGCACCTGGCATTGGCTACTGTCAGAAGAGAAGATACAGAGCTAGATGGGCCTTTGGTCTAGCCCAGTGTGGCTGTTTTTATGGTTTAAATTACACTCCCAGGCACTGATAACAGAGTTACTGAAAGTTTGGGAGTTAAGAGCCAACAGGTCCGTGTTCCAGGCCCCTCCCAGACGACCCCTCCCTCTGGGACAGGGGCAGGTCTGACTCTCACACCAAATGCCTCGTTGTCGCTGCCAGAATCTGTGGGCGGCTCATTTGAGTTACGTCCAGGGTGGAGTCCTGCTTTGTGCACCGTGTCTGAAACTGAAAATCCTAAACCACCCTTTGAAATAACGAATGCAGCAGGACGTGTTATGGTCCCTGCCCCAAAGCAGACAGACCAATGGGGAACTGCCAGTGAGCCCAGGGTAATACTCCACGGCCGATTTCCCTTTGTCACTTGCTAAACTCCCTCCCAACCTCGTGGGGTCCCCGAGCCCGGTACTGAGCCTGAGCCGAGATGTCTACACAGCTAATTTACCACCCCACAGCCCAGCCCTGGGAGCCTGAGCTGGCACGGGGCAGCCCTGGGTGTTCATTGCAGTGTGGACATAGCCTAGCGTTACATCTACACTGCCATTAACACACCCAAGTCACTGTTCTCAAACCCTGGCTCAGCTGATCCAGGCTTGTGGGGCTTGTGCTGCAGGGCTATAAAATTACAGTGTAGACGCTTGGGCTTGAGCCCAGCCTCTGAGATCCCATGAGGGGTGAGGGTCTCCGAGGCCAGGCTCCAGTCTGAGCCAAATGTCCACACTGCAGCTTTTAGCCCCACAACCAGAGACCGAGACGTCCAAGTCAGACAATCCAGGCCAGCCGGGCTGCAGGGCTGTTATCACAGTATAGATGCACCGAGGGACGTGTTTGCCAGGTTTTTATGGATTTGCACAGGAAAACATTGAGTGTTTCCATCCATTTCAGGCATCCCCATTCAGGGGAATCCTGAACAGAATGGAAATGGATATGCACATTTTTTTGTTAAAGGATCGGATATTTAAGGGGACACTTGGATTCGAACCAAGGACCACCTGACCTACAGTCAAACACTCTACCACTGAGCTACACCCCCGGGTTGTGGGAAGTTGATTAAACATTATATAGACGTGTAAACAGAACAGCTTCCACACCCACCGACATAGCTTCTCCCACTGACATAGCTCCCACCTCTCGGGGAGGTGGATTCACTACACGGACGGGACAGCTCTCTCCCATCCGCTTAGAGCATCTTCAGTAGTTATGAATAAGTAGGAAATAACCTGCTGAATGGAGAGTGTCAGTAACCAATGCATCGAATATGGCTGTGTCTGTATTCAATAGGGGTAACTGGCCAGTGAACAGACTGTTTTGAATAACATGTACCTCAGTTCGGATGCAGAGTCACTGACCCCGGATTGGGACTGGTCCTAACAGCGAATTTGTTTTAGCAATTGGACACATTGCCACTTCCCTATTGTTATATTATACTCTGAGGGAAATGCCCATTAGATTCTTATTACTAATAAGTTTAGGCAACTTTCTCTCTCTTGTTTTTTAACGTTCTCTCGTGAATTGCTATGGCAGTTTCTATGTAACTCTGCTAAGCAGGACAAATAATTTCTTCAATAAATGGTTTTTTCCTTGCCTTCATATCGTCTCCTGAAATTAGTTTATTCATTTTCACTTGTGGTTGGTTGAAAGGTTTAGCCGCGCCTGCACATTGTCACTGCTGTGCTGTTCCTTCAGTAGCCAGGCCCTTAATACCAGGACTTAGAGTTTCAGAGACAGTTTCTGCTGCCCAGGGGTCAAAATAGTTAATTCCCCTCCCCCCAAACGGGTGTGCAGAGACGTCCCAGCAGCGCTAAGGTGGCTCCCTGCCCACTCTGCCTCCCTCCCTCCATGCCGCGCCGCTCCCAGAAGTGGCCGGCATGTCCCTGCATCCTCTGGGGGTGCGTCTCCACGCGCTGCTTCCATCCCTAGCGCCAACTCTGCAGCTCCCATTGGCTGGGAACTGCAGCCAATGGGAGCTGTGTGGGCAGAGCCTGCAGGCAGTGGAGCATGGAGACTCCCTGCCCCCCCCCCCCCCCCCCCCCGTGACCTAGGAATCGCTGCCGAAGGGGTTTGTGTACCGGTCGCTTTGGGAGCCATACCGCTCAAGATAAGTGCCACCTCCCGACCCCTTCCTGCACCCCAACCCCCTGCCCCAGCCCACAGCCCCCATACCACACCCAAACTCCTTCCAAGAGCCCTCACCCCTCAGACCCCACCCCAACCCCCTGCCCCAGCCCACAGCCCCCATACCACATCCAAACTCCTGCCCAGAGCCCTCACCCCTCAGCCCCCCACCCCAACCCCCTGCCCTACCCCAGAGCCCACATACCACACCCAAACTTCCTCCCAGAGCCCTCACTCCCCCGCCCCTGCCCCAGCCCAGAGCTCTCATCCAACCACCCAAACTCCTTCCCAAAACCTGACCCCCACCACCCCTCCTACACCCCAACCCCCTGCCCCAATCAAGGTAAATCACTTGATGTTCCTTCACTTCCCATTACTGATAATATAGGAGGAGGGTAAAGAAGAAAAAAGAACAATGGGGGGAGATGGGAGAGAATGTTCTTTTTCTCGGATGTGTCCCAAGGGGGGGCCCTGAAAATTAAGCCACGCACAGGGCCCCACTAACTCGAAATCCTCCTGCTTAGTGGGGACACACACAATCGACAGTATAAAATCTCTTTCTATAGAAGCTCGACTTCTATAAATTCGACATAATTTCATAACATAGACATACCCTGAGTGTAGAAGGATCCCTGAGGGTGTTTATTTGTGAGCTGAGGTTCCATTTCTGACATTTACCTTCTTTCCTGGTTTATTATATCTCCAGCGAGCAAACCGGAGCTGTTCCAAGGCTGGTTAGATGCTGCTTTCTAGACCAGAGAGCTGGGGCTGGCTGAGAACGCTGTCGCCATCAGTTGGTCAGAGAAACCAGGGAGGGAGGGTGGAATTTAGGATTCTCCCACCATGGGCAGGTGCTGCTGGACTCATCTAGTGGGGGAGAGTCTGAACAAGCTTCTCAGCTCCCAGAGGGGGGCAGACAAGCCGGTGCCTTAATGGAGAGAAAATATTGGGTATTAAAGGGCTCTTTAATCTAGCAGAGAAAGGCATAACGAGATCCAATGGCTGGAAGGTAAAAAGAGACAAATTACAAATAAGGGAGGATTATTCAACAGTGAGGATGATTCACCACAGGAACAAGGTACCAAGGGAAGTGGTGGATTCTCCATCTCTTGATGTCATTTAATGAAGACTAGATGCCTTTCTGGAATGTGTTTGCCCCAAAGTAGCTCTTGTGGTACACAGGAGGCCTGTGAGATGCAGGGGGTCAGATTAGATGCTCTAATGGTCTCTTCTGACCATAAAGTCTACTAATTTCTGAAAAAGTGAGTGTAGCATTGGGAGCAGCCTCTGAAGTTTTCCTGTCTAGCCGGCTTGCTTCCTAGAATGGACACTCATTGAGTGGGGTGATCCCCAGGGAGTAGCTCAAACCTCCCAAGTGTCTGGCCAGCGGCAGGACATTAGCACTGCAGGGGAGGGGTGTGGCAGTGACATCACAAAGGCCGTTTGCAGGACCTCGGCCTATTGGTCAAAGATGGTGGGAGGCGGTGACCTCACAGAGAGATGCTGACATCAGCCAGGCCAGGCCAGGGGCGAGGGGCCAGGGAAACCTCGGAGACCCCCGTGGCTTTGCTTCAGCAAGTCTCCTTGTCGACGTCTCTCTCGGAGGACTGAGAGAGTATTAGGGTTCACGTACGTGAGCGCCAGGAGGAACCTCTTTGGAGTTTTCTCCTTTCCTTTTACGGACTTTCCTAGAAAACAGACGTCCCTGGTTAGCAGGTAAGAGCCTCCAAGAGGTTTGGGACCTGTTCAGTCTGATCCATCCGGTGCCAGCTGAATTCCAGGCATGGAAAACAGTCGCTTCAGGTGGCAGAATTTTATTCCCCACTTGGGATTTTGTCCCTCAGAATCACTGGGGACATTAGGGTTTGTCCTTTTTGTTTGACCTTTTCCTCCATCCCTCCCTCCTTTCTCTTCATCTCTTACTTCTTTTGTCCTTTCCCCTGTTCCCCTCCCAGCACCAGGAGAGGTGTAGGGGTGTGTGTGTCTGGTGGGGGGTGCTCTGCAGCTCCCATTGTGGGCGGTCTACCCAAAAATGTGGGGCTGAAATAGTGCTCGGACAGTGACCCCCGCCGGTGACCTGGGCGCTCTGGAGAGAACCCTCAGCCTCCCACCCTTCAGTCTCTACCCGGATTTGCTGAGCAGAGAGTTATTGACAGGGAGGAGACTCAGGTCCTTGTTGTTCTCTTTTAAGACCAAGTAAATACGTCACAACCAGTCACATGTGTGACGAATTTTGCTGCTTCTTTGCATTAATTGTAGAGATTGACAGATGTTAAGGTAAGAAAGGACCATTCATACATCATCAGAGTTGGAAGGGACTTTAGGAGGTCATCTAGTCCAACCTCCTGCTCAAAGCAGGACCACTCCCCAATTTTTGCCCCAGATTCCTAAATGGCCCCCTCAAGGATTGAACTCACAACCCTGGGTTGAGCAGGCCAATGCTCAAACCACTGAGCTATCCCTCCCCCCATTATATGCATCCAGTCGCACTTCCTGTATAACCCAGGCCCTAGCATGTTGGGCCCTGTCTATGCTACAGGTCTGTCGTGCATTTGTAAGCTGCCGACCCCCACATGTTGTCCATGGACAACACAGCTCCTAAAGGTGTGTTTGTTCTGTGCTTATCCCCTATGGACCAGCAGGGCTGGACGGCCTTTCCTCACTGTGCTGTGGGAGCAGGTCCTGGGGACTAAGGGTCTGAAGAAGCTCTCAAGGACTAATTTTTTAAAATAATTTTTATCAATGAATTGGGAGATAACATCCAATCACTGCTGATAAGATTGGTGGGTGATAAAGTACCGGCAGAGTGGTAATTACTGATGAGGAGAGGGCAGTGATACAGAGCGATCTGACTCATTCGGCAAGCTGGGCCTATTCAAAGGAAACAAGTTTGACCAGAGCCAAATGCAAAGTCCTATACCTAGCAAGGCCTTTCTGGAATGTGTTTGCCTATTGTGGTACACAGGAGGCCTGTGAGATGCAGGGGGTCAGATTAGATGTTCTAATGGGCACAGCCCGAGAGTGAGACAAGACCGAGCTCCCCTTGACACCAAGGATGCTCAGGGACTGGAACTAAAGAACCACAAGTTCCTCTGTAGTTGACAGGATTCAAACCTGTGCAGGGAAACCCCAATGGATTTCTAGTCCATCGCCTTCACCACTCGGCCACAACTACGGGCTTTATGCAGTTTTCTCACTACACTCTAGTTCTGTTCTCACTGAGTGATCGTCTCCTATTGTTTCCTCAGACCAGCTTCCACAACACACTCACTGCCGTGCCATTGTGTAAGTGTGTCCATGGCTGAACAGCAAGAATTCCTGCTCATTTCCCTGCTGGCTGGAGCATGATGAGAGTGTGTTTGTGGTTAATGTTGTAGATTGTTGTCCATTTCCTGCCTTGATAATTCAGACAGTCCCTTTCCCGTCATATCCCCAGCTCTTCCCAGCATATCTCTGGGGTTGAGGTGCAGGGTGAAGGCTGCAGGGTGGGGCAAGGAATGAAGGGTTCAGGGTGTGAGGGGGGCTCTAGGCTCTGGCAGGGGGTTGGGGTGTAGGAGGGGGTCAGGGCTCTCGGCTGGGGGGGTTCAGTCTCTGGGGTGGGGCCAGGGATGAGGGGTTTAGGGTGCAGGAGGGGCTCCCAGTTTGGGGAGGCTCTGGGCTGGGTCAGGGGGTTGGGGTGCAAAGGGGGTCAGGGCTTTGGGCTGGGAGTGCAGGCTCTGGTGTGGGGCCAGGTATGAGGGTCTTGGGGTGCAGGAAAGGGCTCCTGGTTTGGGGGGGCTCATGTCTGGGGCAGGGGGATTGGTGCACATGGTTGGGGTGTGGGGTTACCTCAGGCGGCTCCTGGTCAGTGGCACAGCGGGGGGCTAAGGCAGGTTTCCTGCCTATCCTGGCACTGTGAACCCTGCTGCGTCCTGGAAGTGAGAAGTAGCACGTCCGACTCCTAGGCTATCTACACCAGGATTAGCCTGATATAACTGTATTGCTTGCGGGGGTGGGGGGGTGTACATTTTTAACCCCTGAGTAATGTAGTTACACCCACCTAATTCTGTACCCTAGACCTGTGCAAAGAATCACACACTGTGGGAGTAAAACTTCACCTGCTCCTCTGCTTTGCACAATCCAAACACAAGAAAAATTTGTCAGGCCCCGGTGGGGTTGGCAGAGAGTCAGGTGTGGGCAGATACCCTACACCAGCAAGAGTTGGGCACCATGGCTTAACTGGTTAAAACCCCTGTCTTGTAAACAGGAGATCAGCCACAGTGGTGCCTTGTTGAGTGGCTTTTGGGGCACCTGGCATTGGCTAATCTCAGAAGAGAAGATACAGAGCTAGATGGGCCTTTGGTCTAGCCCAGTGTGGCTGTTTTTATGGTTTAAATTACACTCCCAGGCACTGATAACAGAGTTACTAAAAGTTTGGGTGTTAAGAGCCGACAGGTCCGTGTTCCAGGCCCCTCCCAGACGACCCCTCCCTCTGGGACAGGGGCAGGTCTGACTCTCACACCAAATGGCTCCTTGTGGCTGCCGGAATCTGTGGGTGGCTCATTTAGTTTACGCCGAGGGTTGAGTCCTGCTTTGTGCACCGTGTCTGAGACTGAAAATCCTAAACCACCCTTTGAAATAACGAATGCAGCAGGACGTGTTATGGTCCCTGCCCCAAAGCAGACAGACCAATGGAGAGCTGAGTCCAGGGTAATGCTTCACAGGGCTGAGTGAGGCCGGCAAGAATTCATCTCGCCCTCCTGGGCCTCTCGCAATGACGTCCTTCTTGTGTGCCATGACTGACAGAAACACTCCAGACAGAGAAGTACACAGACCAATGGGGAACTGCCAGTGAGCCCAGGGTAATACTCCATGGCCGATTTCCCTTTGTCGCTTGCTAAACTCCCTACCAACCTTGTGGGGTCCTAGAGCCTGGTACTGAGCCTGAGCCGAGATGTCTACACTGCAAATTTACCACCCCACAGCCCAAGCCCTGGGAGCCTGAGCTGGCACGGGACAGCCCTGGGTGTTCATTGCAGTGTGGACATAGCCTAGCGTTACGTCTACCCTGCCATTAACACACGCAAGTCACTGTTCTCAAACCTGGGTCAGCTGATCCAGGCTTGTGGGGCTTGTGCTGCAGGGCTATAAAATTACAGTGTAGACGCTTGGGCTTGAGCCCAGCCTCTGAGATCCCACGAGGGGTGAGGGTCTCCGAGGCCAGGCTCCAGCCTGAGCCAAATGTCCACACTGCAGCTTTTACCCCACAACCTGAGATGGAGACGTCCAAGTCAGACGATCCAGGCCAGCCGGCCGCAGGGCTGTTATCACAGTATAGATGCACTGAGGGACGTGTTTGCTCGGTTTTTATGCATTTGCACTGGAAAACATTGAGTGTTTCCATTCATTTCAGTCTAGGGTGACCATATGTCCCGATTTTATAGGAGCAGTCCCGATTTTGGGGTCTTTTTCTTATATAGGCTCCTATTACCCCCCACCTCCGGTCCGACTTTTCACATTTGCTGTCTGGTCACCCTATTTCAGGCATCCCCATTCGGTGGAACTCCTGAACGTAATGGAAATGCATATGCAAAAAAATTTGTTAAAGGATGGGGGTTTTTAAGGGGGCACTTGGATTTGAACCAAGGGCCACTTGATCTGCAGTCAAACACTCTACGACTGAGCTATACCCCCAGGAGGTGCATAGTTGATTAAACATTATATAGACGTGTAAACAGAACAGCTTGCACACCCACCGACATAGCCGCTCGGGGAAGTGGATTAACTACACGGACAGGACATCTCTCTCCCATCCGCTTAGAGCATCTCCTCTGCCCCAGTTCAGATCCTACACCCACCACCCCAACTCCTTCCCAGAGTCTGACCCCCTACAGCACCACCCCCTGTCCAACCCCCTGCCCCAGTCAAGGTACCTCACTTTATGTTCCTTCACTTCCCATTACTGATAATGGAGGAGGAGGGTGAGGAGGAAAAAGACCAATGGGGGGAGATAGGAGAGATTTCTTGGATGGGTCCCAAGGGGGGACCCGAAAATGAAGCCATGCACAGGGCCCCATTAACTCTAAATCCTCCACTGTAGCGGGAGCTTAGAAAGTCACCCCTCGGTCAGCGGTGGGACTGGGGGTTTGAAAAGAGATTCCTTTTCCCTCCCCTTCCTGAGACAGAAAGTCAGGGCCGGACACTCCGGGGCAGAATCCCACATTATCCACTGGCTGAGGAGCTGGAAACCAGGTGCAGACGACTGGTCTCTGCTGATAGCCGGGGGGGGGGGGGGGGGGGGCACAATTTCAAGGTTCAGCCCCACCCCCTTATCATCAACAGCCCCTCCCAGGAGTGAACAATGCCGGGAGAGGAAGCAGCAAAGGCAGCCCCGCTCCCCTCCCCCCTCCAGCCGCTGCTGTGCAGGGAGGGAGCCTGGCAGCACCCCATGCTGTAGCAGGGATGCTAACCCAGGTGGGGACATGGCCCCACATCCCGCCCTCTGCACGTGTTGCCTCTGAAACGAGGGAAACTCGTGAGTTCAGGGCACAGCTGCACACCCAGGAGAAAGCCCAGCACGACAGGCGTGAGCTAGAGCCTGGCATCCAGCCAGAAACCTTCAGATCTTCAATCTCATCCACTCCCCACTGAGCTACTTGGGCAGCGACCAGGCCAAGCCACAAGGCTCCAAGAGGTGACTGGCCGAGATCCTCCAGCTTTCCCTGGCTGATGCCAAGGCGCTTTCTCAGCTCATTTCCCCACCCTCTGTCCTACAGGGGTTGGGGTTATCCCAGGGACAGGCCAGTGGCAGATTGAGAAGTGCCTTGCAGGACAGCTAGGGAAAAGGAAGCCAACGTGTTTCTGTCTGGTTTCGAACCAGGGGCCGTTTGCGTGTTAGGCAAACGTGATAACCACAACACCACAGAAACTCTCCGTCAGTGCGCTGTCCCTTCCCTTCAAATTCCATCCACTTGGCCGGCGCTCGCCCTGGCACACACCGCTGGGCGACCCTGGAGAAAGTGGTGGCAGCTCTTCGGTGGGTCGGCTGGTGGAGCAAAGAACTTGAGCCGGCTCCCAGGAAGTCATCCTCACCTCGCCCTTGTGACTCCAGCTTGAAGGAGAGCTTCTTTCCTTCCCCTCGCTGAGAAAGAGCAAGGGAAGAACACAAGCCCAGATCCATAGGGGGGCAGAGGCTTCAGGAGCCCACAGCGTTTGCCCATCTGGGGCATTGTGGCTGAGATCTCTGCTGGCCAGCGCCAGCGCTCGCAAGGTGCTAGTGTGGATGCTGGAGGCTGGGTGCTGGATGCTGGAGACAGAGACCCAGCAGAGTGACGCAGCGGCAGCGTGCTGGGCCCATAACCCAGAGGTCGATGGATCGAAACCATCCTCTGCTAGGCAGGTGCTTGTTTCTTTTTGCTCTGGGCCTGCAAGCGAGGGGGCGACCAGCAGAGCGCCAGGAGCCGAGGCCGTGAGGCAGGAGGTGGCTGAGGGGTGGGACTGCCAGGGAGCTCCCCGGCCCCTCTGGCTGCCTGGGCTGAAGGCGAGAGCCAGGCCTGTGTGTGAGGTCTGAGTGCCGGTGGCTCCCCCACTCCTCGGGAGGGTCTGTCCCAAGGCAGCGGCCCAGCCCCCCTCCAAGGGGGGTGCGTCCCACCAGCATTTCTTGCCCCGTTTGGGGAGGCTCAGCCTCCCCGAGCCCCTTGTAGCCGCCGCCCACGCGCAGTGTCACTGGTAGATACGGGCAGAGGAGACTCGGGGGCCTGGGCTGGGAAATCCCTGAGTGAAACTGGCTGCCTGAGCCCAGCCCCTCTGCACTCAGGGGAGCGGTGAGAGGGGGAGGGGCTCAGGGAGTAAATCCTCAGAAACCTCCCCCCTGTGTTTGTAATGTCAGAGCCCAGCGAACAAGTCCCTGCGTGTGTGAAGGGAGGGGCTGTGAGGGGGAGGGTCCATGGGGGTGTCAGTGTGAGGGGGAGGGGCTGTGAGGGGGAGGGTCCATGGGGGTGTCAGTGTGAGGGGGAGGGGCTGTGAGGGGGAGGGTCCATGGGGGTGTCAGTGTGAGGGGGAGGGGCTGTGAGGGGGAGGGTCCATGGGGGTGTCAGTGTGAGGGGGAGGGGCTGTGAGGGGAGGGTCCATGGAGGTGTCAGTGTGAGGGGAGGGGCTGTGAGGGGCTGGGCTCCCCAGTCACTGCTCTGTCGATGCCCCTGTCGGGCGATGCTCTGGAACTGCTCCGCACGAAGCCAGTCAGGACTCTGGAGGAGCCTCCTCGCTGAGCCGACTGTCTCCAGGGCAAGAAGCTTCCCCAGCTTCCACCTTCCTGGGTCTGACCCTGGAGCGTTCAGCATCCCCTTCTTCACCGCAGCGAGTCCACCCGGGTGAGGATCCTGGGGAAGACAGGGCGCCCTGCCCCCAACTCCGCCGTCAGACGTGACTCTCAGCCAGCCAGTGAAACAGAAGGTTTATTACACAACAGGAACAGGGTCTAAACCAGAGCTTGTAGGTACAGAGAACAGGACCCCTCAGTCAGGTCCATCTTGGGGGGTGGGGAGGCCAGAGCCCATCTGGACCTCTCTCCATGTGCCCAGCCAGCTCCAAACTCTCCAGCCCCACCTGTGCCTTTGTCTCCTTCCTGGGCCAGGAGATCACCTGATCCCTTTGTTCCCCAACCCCTTCAGCCGGCACCTTTGCAGGGGAGGGGCCCAGGTCAGCAGTTGCCAGGAGACAGAGTGTTGGCCATTCTGTGTCATCACACTGGCCCTCTAGGGCTTTGCAACAATCACACCCCTTATCCCACCACCTAGAGACTTAAGAAATGCATAGGGAAACTGAGGCATAGGGGAAACTGAGGCACACACTCAGTATTCAGAGGAAATTTTAGGAACAGTCCCACTTCGTTACACCCACCCTGAATGTTTGTTTAAATCACTTGGTGGTGGCAGCGTATCGTTCAAGGACAAGTGCCTTGGGGACGTTTTTATCCTAAACTGGTAAAAATAAGCTTAGGGGAGGTCTTTCATGCATGTCCCCACATCTGTACACTAGAGTTCACAGTGAACCCTGACAACCTCCTTCCCAGGGCTCTAGCTGAAGCCAGAGGATTGGCCTGAGCCGCCAAGAAAAGGTTCCAGCCCTGAAGGGAGCAGGACTTTCAGCACAAAGGGGAAAGTGCACAAAACACAACCGCGAAGGGACTCGAACCCTCAATCTTCTGATCCAAAGTCAGATGCCTGATCCATTAGGCCACACGGGAAAAGTCTTTCTGAGTACTTCTTTGGAAAAGACGGACACTGTGTTTCTCGAGTCATCTACGGAGGGGGCAGAGACACTCTGGGCACAAGGAGTCGAGTTCCCAGCGAGATGTGAGACTTAGTTCTATGGAGCCAGGGGCAGGATTTGGCTGGGAGGCTTAAGCATGGGGGATTGGGGGGCAGAGGACGGACCGGCTGTCTAGGTGCAGAGATTTAGTGGCACTGGGGCACAGGAGGGAGGAGCAGGAGGAATCCTGCTGATGGGCTGTGGCCATGGAGAAAAAGAGGAAGGGCTCCTGGGACTTTTTTTTGCCTCTGTTTTAGCTGCCTGCTCTTGTGGTGGAAGGGGGTCGCTACGCTCCCTATACTGGCCTAGCTCAGTCAGTAGAGCATCAAGCTCTTAGTCTGGGGTTCAAGCCCCATGTCTGGGCTCTCAGCTTTTTAAGTTCCCTTGTGTGCCAGGAGCCAAATGATCCCTGGTGGTGTCCAGAGCCACCCCCGGGTTCCCAGAAGCCCTGGCCATTTCCTGGACAGGCCCCTTGCTCCTGCTGAGTCCTTAGGGCCGCATGTTGTGCAGGCCTGGTCTAGGGCCTGGCTTATACAGGAGGTGCGACTGGATGCACATAATGGTCCTTTCTTACCTTAACATCCATCAATCTCTACAACTAATGCAGAGAATCAGCAAAATTCGTCACACATGTGACTGGCTGTGACTTATTTACTTGGTCTTAAAAGAGAACAACAAGGACCCGAGTCCCTCCCTGTCAATAACTCCCTGCTCAGCCAATCAGGGTAGAGACTGAGGGGGGGGAGGCTGAGGGTTCTCACCAGAGAGCCCAAAGGATGGCCCAGGTCACCGGTGGGGGTCACTGTCCGAGCACTATTTCAGCCCCACATTTTTGGGTAGACCACCCACAATGGGAGCTGCAGAGCACCCCCCACCAGACACACACACACCCCTACACCTCTCCTGGTGGTGGGAGGGGAACAGGGGAAAGGACAAAAGAAGTAAGAGATGAAGAGAAAGGAGGGAGGGATGGAGGAAAAGGTCAAACAAAAAGGACAAACCCTAATGTCCCCAGTGATTCTGAGGGACAAAATCCCAAGTGGGGAATAAAATTCTGCCACCTGAAGCTACTGTTTTCCATGCCTAGAATTCAGCTGGCACCAGATGGATCAGACTGAACAGGTTCCAAACCTCTCGGAGGCTCTTACCGTCTAACCAGGGACGTCTGTTTTCTAGGAAAGTCCTTAAAAGCAAAGGAGAAAACTCCAAAGAGGTTCCTCCTCGCGCTCACGTCCGTGAACCCTAATACTCTCTCAGTCCTCCGAGAGAGACCCCGACAAGGAGACTTGCTGAAGCAAAGCCACGGGGGTCTCCGAGGTTTCCCTGGCCCTGCGCCCCTGGCCTGGCCTGGCTGATGTCAGCATCTCTCTGTGAGGTCACCGCCTCCCCACCACCTTTGACCAATAGGCCGAGGTCCTGCAAACGGCCTTTGTGATGTCACTGCCACCCCCTCCCCTGCAGTGCTAATGTCCTGCCGCTGGCCAGACACAGATTTTCTAGGGCCACTTCCGCTATTTGGGGCTTTGTCTTATATAGGCAGCAATTACCCCCCACCGAGGGTGACCAGACAGCAAGGGTGGAAAATCGGGATAGGGATGGGGGGTAATAGGAGCCTATATAAAAATAGATCCCAAAATTGGGACTGTCCCTATACAAGTGGGACATCTGGTCACCCCACCCACCCCCTGTCCCGATTTTTCCCACATGCTCTCTGGTCACCCTGTCCCCAGCCCAGCCAGCTGGGGGTGGTAATTCCAGCCGGCCCCTGTTGCTTGGGCTGGCTGCCGAGGAAGTGACTTACTTTCATTTTTACTTCCTCAGCACGCAGCCCCCCCCCCCGCCCCCAGCACCTCACCCAACCCAGCCCTACCGGAGGGGAGGGGGGAGAGAGGGGTGCTCCATGGGGGGGGGGGAGGGGAAAGGGGGGTGCTCTGTAGGGGGGGAGAAGAATGGACGTTATGGGGGGCAACAAAGGACACTGCCAGAGCCGCCCAGCCTGCCTCCCCTCACGCCGGGGGAGAGTCACACTCACAGGTGAGCTCCTCCCCCCCCTTCCCAGAGACCCCAGCAGCCAATCCCCTCCCCAGACTGTGCTGCAGGCAGCGCATTGGGCTCTCTCTAGGACCCAGCGCTGCTCTGACCTGCCCCACGGCTTCCCGTCCCTCCCGGCTCCCGGCAGAGTGTCTGGTGCCCCAGGCAGAGCGGTGCCCTACGTGCCCGTCTGTTCTGCCCATGGCTAAGGACGGCCCTGCCCCCACCTCTCTGGGAGATCTGCGGCTCCTTCCTGCAGCTGGGGATGGACCGACACGCCCTGAGCAGCTCCAGCTGGTTCAATCTGCCCCACAGGTCACCCCAGCACCCGCTCCCTGCTCCGCCCCACAGGTCACCCCAGCGCCCGCTCCCTGCTCCGCCCCACAGGTCACCCCAGCGCCCGCTCCCTGCTCCGCCCCACAGGTCACCCCAGCGCCCGCTCCCTGCTCCGCCCCACAGGTCACCCCAGCGCCCGCTCCCTGCTCCGCCCCACAGGTCACCCCAGCGCCCGCTCCCTGCTCCGCCCCACGGGTCACCCCAGCGCCCGCTCCCTGCTCCGCCCCACGGGTCACCCCAGCGCCCGCTCCCTGCTCCGCCCCACGGGTCACCCCAGCGCCCGCTCCCTGCTCCGCCCCACGGGTCACCCCAGCGCCCGCTCCCTGCTCCGCCCCACGGGTCACCCCAGCGCCCGCTCCCTGCTCCGCCCCACGGGTCACCCCAGCGCCCGCTCCCTGCTCCGCCCCACGGGTCACCCCAGCGCCCGCCCCTGCTCCGCCCCACGGGTCACCCCAGCGCCCGCTCCCTGCTCCGCCCCACGGGTCACCCCAGCGCCCGCTCCCTGCTCCGCCCCACGGGTCACCCCAGCGCCCGCTCCCTGCTCCGCCCCACGGGTCACCCCAGCGCCCGCTCCCTGCTCTGCCCCACGGGTCACCCCAGCGCCCGCTCCCTGCTCCGGTTCTTCTCACAGAGCCCAGGGCCAGGCTCCAGCTTCTGTCCAAACCGTCTCCACCAGGGAGCTTGTCCCTTCTCCTGCCACCATGACTTCTCCTGACACCCGCGTCCCACCAGCTCACCCAGACAGGGAGGCTTACAGGAGGCTGAGCTCCCCCCGGAGCCACATGACAGAGGAGACCACAGGCCGGAACGACAGGCAAAGCTCAGCTCTTCCACGGAGCCATCCTCAGCCAGCGATTCCCCCTCACCGACAGCCCCAGAAAAACCCTTTGAGCCACCAGCCCGCTTCTCCCACAGCTGGGAGGGACGGCCGGCAGGGCGGCACCGAAGGCCCCAGACAGCCAAGCAGATGAGAAAGCACCAGGCGTTAAAGCCAGGCCTGCGGCAGCAGCCACATCCCGCCCGCTGCCAGTGATCCTTACAGAAATGTCGGCATCCCGTCAACGAGGCAACTGGGCAGGTCGCTGACAGAGCTGAGCCCCACCTTACTGCAGCCATCTTTAGAGAAGAACCCCCCATCCCAGAGTCACCCCTCCCTCCGTCAGCACCTCCACGGCTGTGGCTCCGAGGGCAGTAGGATGATTAGGGGCGAATCCAGGGCTGGAAGTGGGGTCAGGTCAGCCTGTGAGGAGTAACCAGGTGGGGCAGACCCAGGGTGAGGCTGTGGGCTGCTGGTCGGTCGTTGGGATCAGAGCTCTAGATCAAAGCTGCACAGCGATCTGACACCCAGGGTTACAAGGCCGACATAGCGACCCCCTTACCGGCCTCGTGAACCCCAAACCCTAGTTACTCTGGGCACTTAGGAGTCTCTGTCCCTTAATCACTTCTGGGAGCTCCCAGCAGGCTGCGGGCGTCAGCCGCCTCCTGCCTCACAGGTGAGACTCTTGGCGCTGTGCAAGCGCCCCCTCGCTTGCAGGCCCAGGGTAGGAAGCGGGAGGCCCGGTGCTCGCAGAAGAGGGTTTGATTAATCCACCTGTGTGTTATGGGCACAGCACAGTTCCCCTGGGTCCCTCTGCTGGCTTTTCGTAAGCAGCACCCAGCGGCCCTGGCTCCAGGCTGGTGCCTTGCGAGCTCTGGCCCTGGCAGGGAGCGGTGCAGGGGGCTGGGCAGGGGCCCTGGCAAACCAGCTGCTGGGGAGGCATCTTTGAGGCAGCAAAACAGGCCCTTAAGAAGCAAAATCAGATTATTACCGTCCCTGGGTGGGCTCGAACCACCAGCCTTTCGGTTAACAGCCGAACGCGCTGACCCATTGCGCCACAGAGACACACAGAAACAAAACTGCTGTTACCAAGGCTGCTCGAGCCAGCCGGCGCATCTCCCTGCCAGCGCTAGAGCTCACAGGGCGCTAGGCCGGATGCTGGAGCTGGGGCTGAAGACCCAGCAGGGGGGTGCAGCAGGAAGTGGGCTGGGCCCAGAAACCCAGTGGCTGATGGATCAAAACCATTGTGTGCTAGACCTGCACGTCTTCCTTTTTGCTCTGGGCAATCCAGCAAGGAGCAATCAGCAGAGGGCCGAGAGCCTAGGCCATGAGGCAAGAGGTGGCTGAGGCGGCGGCCGGCCAGGGAGTTAAATCAGCCCAACCCCCCCGAGTCTGGCTCAATGTCACAAGGTCCCAGTGTCTCCATAGAAAACAATTTGTGAAATCCCAGATGAGTGGAGTTAAATCAGTTCTCAGCCTGAGTCCTTTGCTCTTAATCCTAAGGATATTGTCCCACCATGGGGCCATTTCCCGCCTCTCTTTCAGACAGAAGCACCATTTTCTTTGCACAGACACAGGAACAGCGAGATCTGTCTCTGCCCCTTGTGCAAAGCAGGGGGGCAAATTCCATGGACCCGTCCTCTTCTGCAATGGAACCAAAGGACGAGCAGGGGGCCCTGGGCCCATCCAGCCCTGCCAGTGAGATGTTCCCTCCCCTTCTCCTTAGCGCTGCTGTTGTTATTTCATGGAGTGTCTGGGACGGGGGAAAAGCTGAGTTCACTCCAGGTGAAGGGAAAAAAGGACCCTGAAAATCTCAGGCCCTCAGGGAAAACGCAACTGCTGCTACCGGGAAAACTGCGGTGCTGGAGATCTGCACGGGACAGGGACTGTGTGAACTGTCCGGGTGGGGAATGAATAACAATCTACAGCTAGATCCACCTCATTAACCACCCACACAGGCTAATCACGCTGCAGAGAGACGAGAAACCGGGAGTGATTCTTTGCTGTTCAGCCATAGACACAGGGACCCAATTGCACCGCAGTGAATGTGCCGGGGAAAGCCGGACTTTACAGGCCGGTGGAAATAGCAGATCCTAGAAACACCTGGAGCTCCCCACCCCACTTCTACCACTAGGGGCAGGAGTTGAGCTGCTCACAGCGCCCCCCACCACCACCATGACCTTCCAGCAGGGGGTGACAGCACCCCCCCAATGCAGGGGAGAGGCTGAGTGTATCTCTGCACCCTGAGTCCAGGGCACGAACTCTCTCCCCACACATAGAATCTGGCCCTGCTGCAAAGTGACCCCAAAGAACAGCAACCTCCAGGACAGCAGGATCGGCCTCAGAGCAGGGTCTGTGTCCCCCATGCTGTTGTGAGGCCACTGGATGCTCTGGAGACAGGAGGGCTCTGAGTGTAACCCAGAGCAAACACACCCCGTCTGGGGATGTAGCTCAGTGGTAGAGCGCATGCTTTGCCTGTATGAGGCCCTGGGTTCAATCCCCAGCATCTCCAAGTTCTCTCTTCACCCTGCTGCTTTGCTCACGCCCAGAGGGGAGGCTCCCCAGCAGTCTCCCTGCAGGAGTTTCAGTCCTGCTCAGTGAGGGGCAAGTGCCAATTGCAGGGAAGGTCTGTGGGGGTTTCTGCTCCTAAGTCACCTGGGTACTTTTAAGATTCCCACCCGCTGTGCTGCTTGGGATGATGGGGGAGGGGAAGGTCCCATCTGCACAGACTGAGAGGCCAGGAAAGGGAGGGGCAGTCAGTGCTCAGAGAGGTCAGTGATACAGACTCTCTGTGACAGAGACTGACTGGGGCTCCTCTCGGCACGGCCCCAATGGGGAAGGAAAGAGGTGGGGGGAGGGGAAGTAGACAGGCAGAAGGAGTCAAATGGGGCTAAACCGGAATAGAGATTTTCTTCCAGTTAAAATGTCCTGGAGTCTTGTCGCTGAAAAGCCGCATCTGGAGCGAGGGTTGAACCAGCAGCCTGTCAATGCCCAGGCAAAGGGGTGACCCCCAGAGACTGAGAGCTGCCGACTGCCCCACTGGGGCTAAGAAGCACCTGCCGTGGTGCCCCTGGTTGGTGCAAAGGAGACTCTTGCCGGGGTGCTGAGTTCAGCCCTTACCCGGAGCCCTGGTGTCTATTCCCCATGTAGCTTCCCCACTTGCTTTGCCTCATTCCCGTGGAAAGTGCCGTACCAGGGTAATGGGAGTAAGTTCTAAACTGGGGAGGTTGGTGCAAAGCTTGGGAGCCCCCCTCCCCCCGCCCCCCGGTGCTGCCGTTAGCTCTGGGTGGGTTGTTCCCGGGCAGGGAGAATCGATTTATTTGCTGCTGAGAAAGCTGCCAGGACAGGTCTGTGGGCACCAGATCTCCCGGCTCCTCCCAGCACAGCCCAGGCTCCATCCCTGCCCCAGTCACTGCTGGAGGAGGATCCTAGACGCACTGAGCCTGAGGCTTTTCCCAGCCTTCTTAGCGCAGTCGGCAGCGCGTCAGTCTCATAATCTGAAGGGCCTGAGTTCAAGCCTCAGAGACGGCAGCTGCTTTTGCTCCCGGCTTCAGATTTTCTAGAGGAAATCAGAGAAGAGAGACTAGAGCGGAGTGGTTTCTAGACCCCTCCCATCCAGCTCACACACACACAGACTTTTCGAAGGCGTTAACTTTTCCTTCTCCTTTCTGACTCTTCACTGCAGCTGGAAATAGGGATTCGTAGAGGCCCCGTTCCCAAAGCTCACACCCACAGGGCCATGGGAACGCTGGGGGCTGCCAGGTTGCTGTGGGCAAGTCGTGAATGTGACACACAAACAATCCAGTGGGGCCAGTGCCCCCCATGCTCCCCCCCAAGCAGCTTTGTCTCTTGCTGAGTGTGATGCTGAGACTCCCCGGCCTCCGCATCCTCGACCCCCACTGGAGGCCGGTTCCTTCAACCCCTGTTCAGAGTTCAGCCCCCAGCCGGTGCAGCCCGGCCCAGCCTCTCACCCTCTGCCCCAGGAGACCCAGCGGGTGGGCTGCACCCACAGGCAGAGACCTGATACCGCTCCCCTCCGAGCAGCAGCCGCAGCTGTGGGCAGCTAATCCCTGTCTGGCTGCCAGGGGATCCAGCTGGGAGAGGAGCTGGGGGATCTGCAGGTTTTGCAGTGGGGAGCATGGCCAGGCCAGTGGGGCTGTCTCAGGAGTCCCAGGGGGCTTGGACAGTGGGGAGGCTCTAGGGCACATGTTGGGGGCAGGGTGGGGCATTAGGGATACAGGATGTGAGGCTGGTTAACATGGAACTGCACAAAAACCTCCCCCTTTGCTCCAGCTAAAGGCCCTGCTTTGGCCTCTCCCTGATTCATGAAAATCTCCATCTCTCCCCCGGCTCTCAGACACCCCCTCTCCCCCAGGGGTATTTTCATGGGTTCTTCTTTTTTTCATGGGCTCGTACAAATAGTTTTGCCATGGAAATGATCCAGTACATTTAAAAGGAGAAAACCAATCCCACAACACGTGTGTATCTCCTCCCCCAGACAGAGTGTGGGTCTGAATCTTTCTACTGACCAGTCTGGGCAGGCAGAGTCACCCCCACATTCACTGCACGTCGGGCCCAGGACTTGCGCCCAGCAGTTCTTGGGGCTGTGGGGAGAACCGAGCGTCACGGGCAGCAGCGAGGGAGGGCGGCTGGGACTGAGCTGTCTGGGGAATAGTTTAATCTGTAGCTGTTTTTCAGAGGATTAAATCAATGCAGCTTCTACTGCTCCGTCTCTCCCCAGGAAACAACGGTTCTGGGCGAGGTGCCCAAACCAGCTACCAGTAAGAAGTGAAATGAAATGGCCACACAATGGCGACAGAACCTAAGACATGAGAAGCCAGGTTCTTGGGCAATGTGCTTTGAAGCTGAAAAGGGAGATGTTTCCTCTTTGACCCCTTGCCCCCCCCTCTAATCCACTAGACCCCCCCGTTCCTCCCACAGCCAGGAGTACAACCCGGAGGGGGAGAGAGAGAGAGAGATTAGCTAGTGGTTCTAGATCTAATTGTTAAACGTGGCATCTTGTCTTTTCCTCTGAAACGATCCTGTGTAGTTTTGTCTGTATAACATCTGCCGGTGCCCCTCACTCCCGACCCGCAGCCCCTTCTATCCCAGCCCTGAGCTCCCCAGTCACTTGTCTGTTGGTGCCCCTCACTCCCGACCCGCAGCCCCTTCTATCCCGGCCCTGAGCTCCCCAGTCACCGCTCTGCCGGTGCCCCTCACTCCTGACCCGCAGCCCCTTCTATCCCAGCCCTGAGCTCCCCAGTCACCGCTCTGCCGGTGCCCCCCACTCCCGACCCGCAGCCCCGAGACCCCCAGTCACCGCTCTGCCGGTGCCCCTCACTCCCGACCCGCAGCCCCTTCTATCCCGGCCCTGAGCTCCCCAGTCACCGCTCTGCCCCTGTCACGGAGTCCCCGGGCGATGCTCTGGAACTGCTCCCCACGAAGCCAGTCAGGACTCTGGAGGAGCCTCCTCGCTGAGCCGACTGTCTCCAGGGCAAGAAGCTTCCCCAGCTTCCACCTTCCTGGGTCTGACCCCGGAGCGTTCAGCATCCCCTTCTTCACCCAGCGGGGCTCGTGGGGAAGCCAGAGGGCCCTGCCCCCCAACTCCACCGTCAGACGTGACTCTCAGCCGGCCAGTGAAACAGAAGGTTTATTACACAACAGGAACAGGGTCTAAACCAGAGCTTGTAGGTACAGAGAACAGGACCCCTCAGTCAGGTCCATCTTGGGGGGTGGGGAGGCCAGAGCCCATCTGGACCTCCCTCCATGTGCCCAGCCAGCTCCAAACTCTCCAGCCCCACCTCTGCCTTTGTCTCCTTCCTGGGCCAGGAGACCACCTGATCCCTTTGTTCCCCAAACCCTTCAGGCGGCACATTTGCAGGGAAGGGGCCCAGGCCAGCAGTTGCCAGGAGACAGGGTGTCGGCCATTCTGTGTCATCACACTGGCCCTCTAGGGCTTTGCAACAATCACACCTAGAGACTTATTCCACCACCTAGAGTCTTAAGAAATGCAGAGGGGAAACTGAGGCATAGGGGAAACTGAGGCACCCACACAGTATTCAGAGGAAACATTAGGAACAGTCCCACTTTGTTACACCCTCTCTAAATGTTTCTTTAAATCACTTGGTGGTGGCAGCGTAACGTTCAAGGACAAAAGGGATTTGTGCCTTGGGGCAGTTTTTATCCTAAGCTGGTAAAACTAAGCTTCGGGGGTCTTTCAGGCAGGTGCCCATGACTGTACCCCAGAGTTCAGAGGGAACCCTGACAACCTCCTTCCTGGGGCTGTAGCTGAAGCCAGAGCGGCCAAGAAGAGACTCCAGCCCTGAAGAAAGCCGGACGTTCAGGACAATGCGGAAAGTGCACAAAGTACAACTGCGAAGGGACTCAAACCCTCAATCTTCTGATGCAAAGTCAGACGCCTTATCCATTAGGCCACACGGTCACAAGGGAAAAGTCTCTCCAAGCCACTTCTTTAGAAAAGACGGACACTGTGTTACTCAGGTCATCTACGGAGGGGGCAGAGACACTCTGGGCACAAGGAGTCGAGTTCCCAGTGAGATGTGAGACTCAGTTCCATGGAGCCAGGGGCAGGATTTGGTCGGGAGGCTTAAGCATGGGGGATTGGGGGGCAGAGGACGGACCGGCTGTCTAGGTGCGGAGATTTAGTGGCACTGGGGCACAGGAGGAGGAGGAATCCTGCTGATGGGCTGTGGCCATGGAGAAAAAGAGGAAGGGCTCCTGGGACTTTTTTTGCCTTTCTTTTACCTGCCTGCTCTTGTGGTTACAGCAGGTAACTACACTCGCTAAACTGGGCTAGTTCTGTCAGTAAAGCATCAAGTTCTTAGTCCAGGCTTCAAGCCCCATGTCTGGGCACTCAGCTTTTTAAGTTCCCTTGTGTGCCAGAAGCCAAATGATCCCTGGTGGTGTCCAGAGCCACCCCCGGGTTCCCAGAGGCCCTGGCCATTTCCTGGACAGGCCCCTTGCTCCTGCTGAGTCCTTAGGAGTCAGGAGAGAGGCTCAAACCCACAGGAGAAGGCCCAGACAGCGCAGTCTGGGGCTGGCAGGAAGCGCTGTGGGGCCAGGTGCTGAGAGACCCGAGGGGAGAGAGGGAGAGAAGCAATGAGGACAGAGTGCCAGTGTAAAGGGGGTTTGTGACGAACTAGGACTGTTGTTAAGGTTTCCCTGAGTACTGTGTGGGTGCCTCGGTTTCCCCTATGCACTGCTTGAGTTTCTAGGTGGTGGGACAACGGTGCATGATTGTTACAAAGCCCTAGAAGGCAGAGGCCTGGACACAGAGAAGGGCTCTGTCTCCTGGCAAGAGATGGCCCGGCCCCTCCCCCGGCAAAGGTATGAGCTGAAGGTGTGGGAACAAGGGATCAGGTGACCTCCTGGCCCGGGAAGCAGACAAAGGGGGAGGAGGGGCTGGAGAGTTTCACTTTGGAGCTGGCCGGAGAAGAGGGGAGAGAGGCAGACAGGGTCTGGCCTCCCTGCCCCGTTTGGAGCTGTGGGGCGAAATGCAGGGAGCCCCAGGCTGGGGTCTAAGCTCCCTGCCCCCCGGAAGGACCCGACTGAGGGGTCCTGGATGTACTGACAAGCTCTGGTTGGGCTGTGTTCCTGGCATCTCTAATAAACCTTCTGTTCTACTGGCTGGCTGAGACTCCCAGTGAATCCGGGGAAGAGGGGTGCAGGGCCGGACTCCCCTATACTCCGTGACAGGGTTCTGGTCCTGCTAGTGTAGCAAACTTTCCTGGCTTATCCACGACCCCGGTGGAATGGGCTAGAGAAAGGCCCTGAGCCCCCACTCCCACTCCCTCACCCAGAGGCAGCCTGACCTCGAGGACTCTCTGTCTACTCTCGTGTGTGGCAGAGTCCTCGTGACCCCGACAAGGCTGGGCCCAGGATTCCTGGGGGGCTCGACCCCCAGTCGTATTGTGGTCACTTAGAACAGGGGCTGGGGTGTCCCCACTCTGGGGTTCTCTCTCCGCTCTGGATGCTTCCCTGACCCACTAATCATTGCATGTGCCTCAAGCAAATCCAATGGATTAAAGAGCAATCGATTTAAACCATAAGGAAAATGGGAACGGTTCAAGGGAAACACGTCACCTCGTTCTGTGGCTCAGGGATATCGCAAACAGCGTCTCTGGGACAGACGGGACGTTCACAGTCTCCCCCTCACATGGCCCAGGCCCTGGCTGTGGTGCAGGGATGCCACCGGTCGGACACGTGCTCTGGCGGTGGCCCCATGCCCTCAGGCTCTAGATGGCAGGACCCTTCCTCCCAGCTTCGGCCCCCATGTCGGCGTTCTGATCCCACATTGAGGGCACGGAGGGAGCCTCACTCAGCCCTCGTCTGCCCCAGCTCTTCCCCAACCCTACCCTCAGCCTGGCCCCCTGGCTCCTGGCCCAGCCTCGTTCCCCTTACCCCTGTCCGCTCCCCTCTCCCTAGGAAGCCATGGCCCTGCTCCCAGCCCCGGTTCTCGACCGCGGCTTCCGAGGGGCCGCAGACACGGACAAGAGGGCACAGTGTGAAAAGTTTGGGGATCACTGGATTAGGGTGACGTCCTCAATCACTTCTATGCAGTGCAATAAAAGGTATTTCTCACCCACCTCGCCCCTCCATCAGGACGGACTCGGTATGTTCTGCCGCCCTTCACTCGGACAGGAAGGAGAATAACATTTCATTCCACTCAATGCTACAGTGATTTGTAACCCAACACCAGCGAGAACTGGTTCCTTTGGCAAAGCGGCCCCATCATGCTGTATACCCAGGCCGAGTAGGGGTGTCTGGGCACACATGGACTGGTGCTGAAATCTTTCCCCAGCTCATCACTCGATGTGAGGGGGGAGCTCATCCACACCCTGCTCACACTTGGTATTTAAAAACTCCTGAGTAGCCCTATCTCTACTGCTCTTAGATTTCTCCTCCTGTCCTTTTTTTGACAGCTTAGGTGAGGTGGCCGAGTGGTTAAGGTGATGGATGCTAATCCATTGTGCTTTGCACGCATGGGTTCGAATCCTATCCTCATCAGATGCATTTAATCTTCTCCTTCCTTTAGAAGCAACCATCTCCCCTTATGGTACAATGAGAGACCAAAGGGTAGGAATAAATGGTACATTTTCTCAATGGAGAGGGGTAACTAGTGGTGTTCCCCAAGGGTCAGTCCTAGGACCAATCCTATTCAACCTATTCATAAATGATTTGGAAGAAGGGGTAAACAATGAGGTGGCAAAGTTTGCAGATGATACTAAGCTGCTCAAGATAGTTAAGACCAAAGCAGACTGTGAAGAACTACAAAAAGATCTCACAAAACTAAATGATTGGGCAATAAAATGGCAAATGACATTTAATGTGGATAAATGTAAAGTAATGCACATTGGAAAAAATAACCCCAACTATACATACAATATGATGGGGGCTAATTTAGCTACAACTAATCAGGAAAAAGATCTTGGAGTCATCGTGGATGATTCTCTAAAGATGTCCATGCAGTGTGCAGCGGCAGTCAAAAAAGCAAACGGGATGTTAGGAATCATTAAAAAGGGATAGAGAATAAGATGGAGAATATCTTACTGCCCCTATACAAATCCATAGTGCGCCCACATCTTGAATACTGCGTACAATTGTGGTCTCATCTCAAAAAGGATATACTGGCATTAGAAAAGGTTCAGAGAAGGGCAACTAAAATGATTAGGGGTCTGGAATGGGTCCCATATGAGGAGAGATTAAAGAGGCTAGGACTTTTTAGCTTGGAAAAGAGGAGACTAAGGGGGATATGATAGAGGTCTATAAAATTATGAGTGGTGTGGAGGAAGTGAATAAGGAAAAGTTATTTACTTGTTCCCATACTATAAGAACTAGGGGCTGTGTGCATTACCCCACGTGGCCACCCGGTGTCACTGTCGCTTGTTCGTTGGGGGCCGGGGCGAGAGGAGAAAGTTGTGGGGGTTGCAGAACAGGGTTTAGTTAATTTCACGTCACGATCCCCCAGGCCCTTTCCCTGCAGACACACACCCGACATTCTGCCATGCTGGGGAAACGCGTCATCTCTTTACTCCAGTGGGGACCTGGCCCCTCCTGCCGGGGGCTCAGCCCAGAGACATTTTCCAGCCTCCCCAGTAATACAGTCTCTGAAGGAAACGCTAGAAAGGAGCAGAAGCAAAGGGGCTGGGCAGGCTCCATAGGGACACCGGCTCCCCCTGTTCCCTCCTGGGCCCCGGCCAAGCCCTGCTGCTGGCAGAGAACAGCCGCCCCATCGCCACCCCTGAGGCAGCCACGTCTCGGGGCTCCCCAAACAGCCCCCACCACCCCCGACCCCCTTTGGGGAGTGACTCGGGGCAGCAATTCCCCACCCGAACGAGGACAAAGGGCTGCAGATAAACTGGGGGGGGGGAACATCCCAAATCTGGGGAGAATGTAAATGGCCGTTGGAGACTGATGGAGAAAATGGGGCAAAAGAAGAGACGGGAGAGTCCGTCATTGTGGGATTTCTGTAGCCACATGTGGTGAGGGGAGAGCAAAGGGGAAGAAGCGGAGAGAGAATTGTGATCAGTGTGTGAGAGGGACGTGGCACAAGGATGCAAATAGAGCGCAGACACACACAGACACTGACACACACACACAATGACACACACACTGACAGATACACAATGACACACACACACCGACTCACACACACGGACACACACACACACACTGAGACACACACACACAGTAACACACACACACTGACAGATACACAATGACACACACACACCGACTCGCACACACACACTGACACACACACAGTAACACACACACACACACACACAGACAGACACACACAGTCAGACACACACACACACCGACACACACGCACACACAGACACACACACAGAGTCAGACACACACACACACACACACAGACACTTTTTTTCTCCCCCGGACTTTCCTGGCTCCCAGGGGACGCTCCACCCCCCACGTGTCCCACTGTCCTTCCCCCGCCCGCAGCTCCGGCTCGTCCCCCCGCCGCCCCCAGCCCCACACAGGGGAACCCCCCGGCCCAGGCTCTGTCCCCACCTGGGTCCCGGCGGGGCCGGGGCCGAGCCCGGCTGCAGCTGAGCCCAGCAGCTCCGCGATCCCCCCGGCGGCTCCAGCGCTGCTGGCAAACACGGGACCCCCCCGGGAGCCGCTGCTCTGCCCCGCTCCCAATGGAGCCCGAGCCCCGCCCCCAGGCACTGCCCCGCCCCCGGGCTGTGCCCAGAGCCCCGCCCCTAGGCGCTGCCCCGCCCCCGGCCTGTGCCAGAGCCCCGCCCCTAGGCGCTGCCCCGCCCCCGGCCTGTGCCAGAGCCCTGCCCCCAGGCGCTGCCCCGCCCCCGGCCTGTGCCTGAGCCCCGCCCCCAGGCGCTGCCCCGCCCCCGGCCTGTGCCTGAGCCCCAACCCCAGGCGCTGCCCCGCCCCCTGGCTGTGCCAGAGCCCCGCTGCCCCGCCCCCGGGCGTTGCCAGAGCCCCGCCCCCAGGCGCTGCCCCGCCCCCAGGCTGTGCCAGAGCCCCGCCCACAGGCGCTGACCCGCCCCCGGGCAGTGCCAGAGCCCCGCCCACAGGAGCTGCCCCGCCCCCGGGCAATGCCAGAGCCCCCCCCAGGAGCTGCCCCGCTCCCGGACTGTGCCAGAGCCCCGCCCCCAGGCGCTGCCCCGCCCCCAGGAGATGCTCCGCCCCCGGGCTGTGCCAGAGCCCCGCCCCCAGGAGCTGCCCCGCCCCCGGGCTGTGCCAGAGCCCCGCCCCCAGGAGCAGCCCCGCCCCCGGGCTGTGACAGAGCCCCGCCCCCAGGCGCTGCCCCGCACCCGGGCTGTGCCAGAGCCCCGCCCCCAGGAGCTGCCCACCCCCGGGCAGTGACAGAGCCCCGCCCCCGGCTCCCAATGGAGCCAGAGCCCCGCCCCCAGGAGCTGCCCCGCCCCGGGCTCTGGGCTTTGTTCTCCCGGCTCCCTGGCCACAGCACTGAGCATGCGCAGTAACAGCTGTTAACACACGCTCCCTGAGCTGAGCTGAAGAGGGCGGAAGCGGCTCCCGGGGCACGCTGGGAGATGTAGTTCCTGGCGCTCCTGAAGGGACCGGAAGTGACGTAACGGACGCGCCATTGAAGAGTTTTGTGTCTCGCGGCTCTGGGCATGCGCAGATCTGGGCGGGGGAGAAGAGCCGGTGACCCCCGAGGGGGGGGGAAGCTGATACCCCTGCTCGGATTTACCGATGCCCCCGGCCCTGGGGACCCCCGCCCCCTTTCTCCCCAGGGAGCCACGAGCCGCACCCAGGGTGATCCCCCCCCCCCCCCCGAGCAGGTCTCTGCCCCTCCCCCACCGAACCCCATTGTCTCCCCCTCCCCCCATGGGGGGCTCTAGGGCCCCTGGCTCGGGGTCTGGGGCCCCTGGGTGGGAGCTCGGGGGCTCTGGGGCCCCTGGCTGGGGTCTGGGGCTCTGGGGAGGGTCCGGGGCCCCTGGCTGGGTGCTGGGCTCTGGGGCCCCTGGCTGGGGGTCTGGGCTCGGGGGGGGTCTGGGGCCCTGCTGGGGCAGGGGTCTGGGGCCCCTGCTGGCGGTCTGGGCTCTGGGGGGGTCTGGGGCCCCTGGCTGGGGGGCTGGGTGCTGAGGGGGGGTCTGGGGCCCCTGGCTGGGGGCTGGGCTCTGGGGGGGGTCTGGGGCCCCTGGCTGGGGGGCTGGGGCTGGGGCCCCTGGCTGGGGGGCTGGCGGGGGTCTGGGGCTGGGGGTCTGGGCTCTGGGGGGCGTCTGGGGTCCCTGGCTGGGGGTCTGGGGCCCCTGGCTGGGGGTCTGGGCTCAGGGGAGGTCTTGGGCTCTGGGGGGCGTCTGGGGTCCCTGGGCTGGGGGCTGGGCTCTGGTGGGGGTCTGGGGCCCCTAGCTGAGGGTCTGGGCTCTGGGGAGGTCTGGGGCCCCTGGCTCGGGGTCTGGGCTCTGGGGGGGTCTGGGGCCCTGGCTGGGGGTCTGGGCTCTGGGGGGGGGTCTGGGGCCCCTGGCTGGGGGTCTGGGCTCTGGGGGGGGTCTGGGGCCCCTGGCTGGGGGTCTGGGCTCTGGGGGGGTCTGGGGCCCCTGGCAGGGGTCTGGGCCCCTGGCTGGGGTCTGGGCTCTGGGGGGTCTGGGGCCCCTTGCTGGGGGCTGGGCTCTGGGGGGGGTCTGGGGCCCCTGGCTGGGGGGCTGGGCTCTGGGGGGGGTCTGGGGCCCCTGGCTGGGGGCTGGGCTCTGGGGGGGGTCTGGGGCCCCTGGCTGGGGACTGGGCTCTGGGGGGGGGTCTGGGGCCCCTGGCTGGGGTCTGGGCTCTGGGGGCGGGTCTGGGGCCCCTGGCTGGGGTCTGGGGCCCCTGGCTGGGGGTCTGGGCTCTGGGGGGGGGGTCCGGGGCCCCTGGCTGGGGGCTGGGCTCTGGGGGGGTCCGGGGCCCCTGGCTGGGGGCTGGGCTCTGGGGGGGGTCTGGGGCCCCTGGCTGGGGTCTGGGGCCCCTGGCTGGGGGTCTGGGCTCTGGGGGGGGTCTGGGGCCCCTGGCTGGGGGCTAGGCTCTGGGGGGGTCTGGGCCCCTGGCTGGGGGCTGGGCTCTGGGCGGGTCTGGGGACCCTGGCTGGGCTCTGGGGGGGTCTGGGGCTCCTGGCTGGGGGTCTGGGCTCTGGCGGGGTCTGGGGCCCCTGGCTGGGGGCTGGGCTCTGGGGGGTCTGGGGCCTGGCTGGTAGCTGGGCTCTGGGGGGGTCTGGGGCCCCTGGCTGGGGGTCTGGGCTCTGGAAGGGGTCCGGGGCCCCTGGCTGGGCGTCTGGGGCCCCTGGCTGGGGGTCTGGTCTCGGGGGGCGTCTGGGGCCCCTGGCTGGGCTCTGGGGGGGTCTGGGGCCCCTGGCTGGGCTCTGGGGGGGTCTCGGGGGCCCCTGGCTGGGGGGTCCGGGGCCCCTGGCTGGGCGTCTGGGGCCCCTGGCTGGGGGCTGGCTCTGGGGGGGTCTGGGGCCCCTGGCTGGGGGCTGGGGCTCTGGGGGGGTCTGGGGCCCCTGGCTGGGGGTCTGGGCTCTGGGCGGGTCTGGGGCCCCTGGCTGGGGTCTGGGGCCCCTGGCTGGGGGTCTGGCGGGGGTCTGGGGCTGGGGCCCCTGGCTGGGGGGTCTGGCGGGGGGCTGGGGTCCCTGGCTGGGGGTCTGGGGCCCCTGGCTGGGGGTGGGGGTCTGGGGGGGTCTGGGGCCCCTGGCTGGGGGCTGGGGTCTGGGGGGCTCTGGGCCCCTGGCTGGGGGTCTGGGCTCTGGGGGGGTCTGGGACCCCTGGCTGGGGGTCTGGGCTCTGGGGTGGGTCTGGGGCCCTGTCTGGGCTCTGGGGGGGGTCTGGGGTCCCTGGCTGGGGGCTGGGCTCTGGGGGGGGTCTGGGGCCCCTGGCTGGGGGTCTGGGCTCTGGGGAGGTCTGGGGCCCCTGGCTCGGGGTCTGGGCTCTGGGGGGGGGGGGGGTCTGGGGCCCCTGGCTGGGGGTCTGACCCCTGGCTGGGGGTCTGGGGCTCTGGGGGGGTCTGGGGCCCCTGGCTGGGGGACGGGCTCTGGGGGGGGTCTGGGGCCCCTGGCTGGGGGCAGGGGTCTGGGGCCCCTGGCTGGGGGCTGGGCTGTGGGGGGGGTCTGGGGCCCCTGGCTGGGGCTGGGGCCCCTGGCTGGGGGTCTGGGGGGGGTCTGGGGCCCCTGGCTGGGCTCTGGGGGGGTCTGGGGCCCCTGACTGGGGTCTGGGGCCCCTGGCTGGGGGCTGGGCTCTGGGGGCGTCTGGGGCCCCTGGCTGGGGGTCTGGGGCCCCTGGCTGGGGTCCGAGGCCCCTGGCTGGGGGCTGGGCTCTGGGGGGGTCTGGGGCCCCTGGCTGGGGGCTGGGCTCTGGGCGGGTCTGGGTCCCCTGGCTGGGGTCTGGGGCCCCTGGCTGGGGGCTGGGCTCTGGGGGGGGTCTGGGGCCCCTGGCTGGGGTCTGGGGGGGTCTGGGGCCCCTGACTGGGGTCTGGGGCCCCTGGTTGGGGGTCTGGGCTCTGGGGGGGTCTGGGGCCCCTGGCTAGGAGTCTGGGCTCTGGGGGGGTCTGGAGCCCCTGGCTGGGGGTCTGGGGCCCCTGGGCTGGGGGCAGGGGTCTGGGGCCCCTGGCTGGGGTCTGGGCTCTGGGGTGGTCTGTGGCCCCTGGCTTGGGGTCTGTGGCCCCTGGCTGGGGTCTGTGGCCCCTGGCTGGGTGTCTGGGGGGGGTCTCGGCCCCCTGGCTGGGGGTCTCGCCCCCTGGCTGGGGGTCTCGGCCCCCTGGCTGGGGGTCTGGGGCCCCTGGCTGGGGGCTGGGCTCTGGGGGGTCTGGGGCCCCTGGCTGGGCTCTGGGGGGGTCTGGGGCCCTGGCTGGGGGCTGGGCTCTGGGGCGGTCTGGAGCCCCTGGCTGGGGGTCTGGGCTCGGGGGGGGGGTCTGGGTCCCCTGGCTGCGGTCTGGGCTCTGGGGGGGTCTGGTGCCCCTGTCGGGGGGTCTGGGCTCAGGGAGTATGTGGGGTCTTGTCTGGGCTCTGGGGGTGGGGTCTGGGGCCCCTGGCTGGGGGTCTGGGTTCTGGGGGGTGGGTCTGGGGCCCCTGGCTGGGGGCCCTGGCTGGGGGTCTGGGCTCTGGGGGGGGGGGTCTGGGGCCCCTGGCTGGGGCCCCTGGCTGGGGGCTGGGCTCTGGGGGGGTCTGGGGCCCCTGGCTGGGGCTGGGAATGTGACATCACCGATTCCGCTTTTCTCCCCTCTGGAAAACTGCGGAAACATCCGGTTCCATTGGGACAATTCATCCCCCGAGTCCTTGTCCTAGATCTGGGGGTGCGGGAGGGGGGAAGGGGGTTCGCTCTGCCCCACAACGGTCTCTCCCACAGCGCTCTGGACTCGTTCTTCCTGAAACCTGGTGTCACGGACACCACTGTTAATCCAGAGTCACTGCCTGGACAGACGAGGAGTGACTCCAGATGGACAGTGGGGCAAATGAGATCAGCAATTCCCCCTGTGAGGAGGGGCTCTCATTAGCTGCTCCCCCCAGAGAGCTCAAGGGGGGAAGGCTGCTCCAACGCCCTGTCCCTCTCTGCTCAGGATATTGGGGTTCAGCTTCCTGGGTCAGACGCTGCAGCCTCCAGCGTGATCTGGGCGACCAGGCTTAGCAGCTGCTGCTCCCCCAGCGGGGTCTGTGCTGGGAAGTGACCTTAATTAAACCTTCTTCTCTGCCCAACCCATGTGATGACTTTCTCCAGCTGGCACCAGCCCCCTCGGGCAGCCCTGAGCCCTGTTAATACTAATTCTGAGCCAGAGATTTCCAGGTAACTGGAAGAAACGAAGGGAAAATGCTGGGGTCTGGCCTTAAAATGACTCTACTCAAACAGACCCTCTCCCCTCATTTCTCGTCCCATTGTTGAGTCTGAACTTTTGATGAGCTTAAACTTAACCCAGACTTGATGTCTCTGTCTGAACTTTTAATCAAAGCTCTGACCTGCGAACTACTCATGACAACCCCCCCTCCCCTTAAGTAGCCATCTCCCCTTTGTCTTTTAGAATTTACATTTTAACCTGTTTTATCCTGTAGAATCTTGATTGATTATGCATGACCATTATGATCTGTTAATCACTTTGTTTACTTCTGTGTATAAATATTGATGCTCACCCCTAATAAACTTGCCACACTTACTCTGAAGCTTTTTGAGCTAAGGATAGTGTGAGCCCGTTGATCAACGAATTGGTGTCTGGTCTCTGACAGATTGTGAGCCCCATACCAACTCCGCACGAACTCGGGTGCTGGAGAGGTGAGTAGGGACTTGCTTTTTACCTAACACCATTAGCAATTGCAGGAGCAAATCCAGCCTTGGGGAAGCAAACAACCCAGGAATGGGACTTTCCTACCAGATGGGCAGGGAGAGGGGACAGGGAAAAGGAGAAAGAGAGACTGAAAGGAGCCATGGGAGAGAAGAGTTTTGAGAGCGATTTCCAGATCTCTAATCTGCCCAGACAGATGTATTACTGCACCCTGGGTAAAATCATTTTCCTGTGGAAAAGATGAGGATCAAACAGAGGAAAACCCAGTTCCTGACTCCATATCCCTCCTACTGGGGTGTGGCTGCCATGGGGTCAGTGTCCAAGCGAATCCCCCACAGTAAATACTTTGGCTCTGCTTTTTTCTAGCATTGTGTTCAGATGCTTTGTTACAGAATGGGGGGAGGGAGAAAAGAGGTGAAAAATGTCTCTGTGGGTTTAGCCTGGCAGGAGTGGCCAGGTCTCCACTGTAATAAAGAGATCGAGCATTTTCTCAGCATGGCAGACTCTAGGGTGTCTGTCTGCAGGGGAAAAGCCTGGGGCAATCGTGCTGTGAAATTAATTAAAGCCTGTTCTGAAACCTCCCCAACTGCCCTTCTCACCCTGCCAGGCTGCAGAATAATGTCCGTGTTTTGCTCCAGTTCATCCCGTCCTCCCATGGGACAGGGGAGAGACATGGCTGCAGAGGAGCCAGTTCAGGTAGGGATTATCGCAGGGGTTGCTGGTGGGTTCCTGCGGGAGGAAGAGGGACAGCAAATACACCGGAGATGGGAACGTTTGCACTGTCTGGTTTGGAGGTTGGAGCTAGGATGACCAGACAGCAAGTGTGAAAAATTGGGACGGGGGTGGGGGGTAATAGGAGCCTATATAAGAAAAAGACCCCAAAATCA
>JBAIAC010000555.1:85000-94367 GCA_037349315.1 Chelydra serpentina | reverse complement strand
GGGTTAGACCTTAGGGTTAGACTTAGGGTTAGTGTTAGGGTTAGGGTTAGGGTTAGGTTAGGGTTAGGGTTAGACTTAGGGTTAGGGTTAGGGTTAGGGTTAGGGTTAGGGTTAGACTTGGGTTAGGGTTAGGGTTAGGGTTAGGGTTAGGGTTAGACTTAGGGTTAGGGTTATGCAACGGTTAGGGTTAGGGTTAGGGTTAGACTGGTTAGGGTTAGGGTTAGGGTTAGGGTTAGGGTTAGGGTTAGGGTTAGGGTTAGACTTAGGGTTAGGGTTAGGGTTAGGGTTAGGGTTAGGGTTAGACTTAGGGTTAGGGTTAGGGTTAGGGTTAGGGTTAGAGTTAGGGTTAGATTTAGGGTTAGGGTTAGGGTTAGGGTTAGGGTTAGACTTGGTTTGGGTTAGACTTAGGGTTAGGGATAGGGTTAGGGTTAGGGTTAGTGTTAGGGTTAGACTTAGGGTTAGGGTTAGGGTTAGGGTTAGGGTTAGGGTTAGGGTTAGGGTTAGGGTTAGGGTTAGACTTAGGGTTAGGGTTAGGGTTAGGGTTAGGGTTAGGGTTAGGGTTAGTGTTAGGGTTAGACTTAGGGTTAGGGTTAGGGTTAGGGTTAGGGTTAGGGTTAGGGTTAGGGTTAGGGTTAGGGTTAGACTTAGGGTTAGGGTTAGGGTTAGGGTTAGGGTTAGGGTTAGGGTTAGGGTTAGGGCTAGGGTTAGACTTAGGGTTAGGGTTAGGGTTAGGGTTAGACTTAGGGTTAGGGTTAGGGTTAGGGTTAGGGTTAGGGTTAGGGTTAGGGTTAGGGTTAGTGTTAGGGTTAGGGTTAGGGTTAGGGTTAGGGTTAGACTTAGGGTTAGGGTTAGGGTTAGGGTTAGGGTTAGGGTTAGGGTTAGGGTTAGGGTTAGGGTTAGACTTAGGGTTAGGGTTAGGGTTAGGGTTAGGGTTAGGGTTAGGGTTAGGGTTAGGGTTAGGGTTAGGGTTAGGGTTAGACTTAGGGTTAGACTTAGGGTTAGGGTTAGGGTTAGGGTTAGGGTTAGGGTTAGATTTAGGGTTAGGGTTAGGGTTAGGGTTAGGGTTAGGGTTAGGGTTAGGGTTAGGGTTAGAGTTAGACTTAGGGTTAGGGTTAGGGTTAGGGTTAGGGTTAGGGTTAGGGTTAGACTTAGGGTTAGGGTTAGGGTTAGGGTTAGACTTAGGGTTAGGGTTAGGGTTAGGGTTAGGGTTAGGGTTAGACTTAGGGTTGGGTTAGGGTTAGGGTTAGGGTTAGGGTTAGGGTTAGGGTTAGGGTTAGGGTTAGGGTTAGGGTTAGGGTTAGGGTTAGACTTAGGGTTAGGGTTAGGGTTAGGGTTAGGGTTAGGGTTAGGGTTAGACTTAGGGTTAGGGTTAGGGTTAGGGTTAGGGTTAGGGTTAGGGTAACTGAATAGGGTTTGGGTTCGGGTTCGGGTTCGGGTTAGGGTTAGGGTTAGGGTTAGGGTTAGACTTAGGGTTAGGGTTAGACTTAGGGTTAGGGTTAGGGTTAGGGTTAGGGTTAGGGTTAGGGTTAGGGTTAGGGTTAGGGTTAGGGTTAGACTTAGGGTTAGACTTAGGGTTAGGGTTAGGGTTAGGGTTAGGGTTAGGGTTAGGGTTAGATTTAGGGTTAGGGTTAGGGTTAGGGTTAGAGTTAGACTTAGGGTTAGGGTTAGGGTTAGGGTTAGACTTAGGGTTAGGGTTAGGGTTAGGGTTAGGGTTAGACTTAGGGTTAGGGTTAGGGTTAGGGTTAGGGTTAGGGTTAGACTTAGGGTTAGGGTTAGGGTTAGGGTTAGGGTTAGGGTTAGGGTTAGGGTTAGGGTTAGGGTTAGGGTTAGGGTTAGGGTTAGGGTTAGGGTTAGGGTTAGGGTTAGGGTTAGGGTTAGGGTTAGGGTTAGACTTAGGGTTAGGGTTAGGGTTAGGGTTAGGGTTAGGGTTAGGGTTAGGGTTAGGGTTAGGGTTAGGGTTAGGGTTAGGGTTCGGGTTCGGGTTCGGGTTCGGGTTAGGGTTAGGGTTAGGGTTAGGGTTAGGGTTACGGTTAGGGTTAGGGTTAGATTTAGGGTTAGGGTTAGACTTAGGGTTAGGGTTAGGGTTAGGGTTAGGGTTAGGGTTAGACTTAGGGTTAGGGTTAGGGTTAGGGTTAGGGTTAGGGTTAGACTTAGGGTTAGGGTTAGGGTTAGGGTTAGGGTTAGGGTTAGGGTTAGGGTTAGACTTAGGGTTAGGGTTAGGGTTAGGGTTAGGGTTAGGGTTAGACTTAGGGTTAGGGTTAGGGTTAGGGTTAGGGTTAGGGTTAGGGTTAGGGTTAGACTTAGGGTTAGGGTTAGGGTTAGGGTTAGGGTTAGGGTTAGGGTTAGGGTTAGACTTAGGGTTAGGGTTAGGGTTAGACTTAGGGTTAGGGTTAGGGTTAGGGTTAGGGTTAGGGTTAGGGTTAGGGTTAGGGTTAGGGTTAGGGTTAGGGTTAGGGTTAGGGTTAGACTTAGGGTTAGACTTAGGGTTAGGGTTAGGGTTAGGGTTAGGGTTAGGGTTAGACTTAGGGTTAGGGTTAGGGTTAGGGTTAGGGTTAGGGTTAGGGTTAGGGTTAGGGTTAGACTTAGGGTTAGGGTTAGGGTTAGGGTTAGGGTTAGGGTTAGGGTTAGGGTTAGACTTAGGATTAGGGTTAGGGTTAGGGTTAGGGTTAGGGTTAGACTTAGGGTTAGACTTAGGGTTAGACTTAGGGTTAGGGTTAGGGTTAGGGTTAGGGTTAGGGTTAGGGTTAGGGTTAGACTTTGGGTTAGATTTAGGGTTAGGGTTAGGGTTAGGGTTAGACTTAGGGTTAGGGTTAGGGTTAGGGTTAGCGTTAGGGTTAGGGTTAGGGTTAGGGTTAGGGTTAGACTTAGGGTTAGGGTTAGGGTTAGGGTTAGGGTTAGGGTTAGGGTTAGGGTTAGATTTAGGGTTAGGGTTAGGGTTAGGGTTAGGGTTAGGGTTAGGGTTAGACTTAGGGTTAGGGTTAGGGTTAGGGTTAGGGTTAGACTTAGGGTTAGACTTAGGGTTAGTGTTAGGGTTAGGGTTAGGGTTAGGGTTAGGGTTAGGGTTAGGGTTAGACTTAGGGTTAGGGTTAGGGTTAGGGTTAGGGTTAGGGTTAGACTTGGGTTAGGGTTAGGGTTAGGGTTAGGGTTAGGGTTAGACTTAGGGTTAGGGTTAGGGTTAGGGTTAGGGTTAGGGTTAGACTTAGGGTTAGGGTTAGGGTTAGGGTTAGGGTTAGGGTTAGGGTTAGGGTTAGGGTTAGACTTAGGGTTAGGGTTAGGGTTAGGGTTAGGGTTAGGGTTAGGGTTAGACTTAGGGTTAGGGTTAGGGTTAGGGTTAGAGTTAGGGTTAGATTTAGGGTTAGGGTTAGGGTTAGGGTTAGGGTTAGGGTTAGGGTTAGACTTAGGGTTAGGGATAGGGTTAGGGTTAGGGTTAGTGTTAGGGTTAGACTTAGGGTTAGGGTTAGGGTTAGGGTTAGGGTTAGGGTTAGGGTTAGGGTTAGGGTTAGGGTTAGACTTAGGGTTAGGGTTAGGGTTAGGGTTAGGGTTAGGGTTAGGGTTAGGGTTAGGGTTAGACTTAGGGTTAGGGTTAGGGTTAGGGTTAGGGTTAGGGTTAGGGTTAGGGTTAGGGTTAGGGTTAGACTTAGGGTTAGGGTTAGGGTTAGGGTTAGGGTTAGGGTTAGGGTTAGGGTTAGGGCTAGGGTTAGACTTAGGGTTAGGGTTAGGGTTAGGGTTAGACTTAGGGTTAGGGTTAGGGTTAGGGTTAGGGTTAGGGTTAGGGTTAGGGTTAGGGTTAGTGTTAGGGTTAGGGTTAGGGTTAGGGTTAGGGTTAGGGTTAGACTTAGGGTTAGGGTTAGGGTTAGGGTTAGGGTTAGGGTTAGGGTTAGGGTTAGGGTTAGGGTTAGACTTAGGGTTAGGGTTAGGGTTAGGGTTAGGGTTAGGGTTAGGGTTAGGGTTAGGGTTAGGGTTAGGGTTAGGGTTAGACTTAGGGTTAGGGTTAGGGTTAGGGTTAGGGTTAGGGTTAGGGTTAGGGTTAGGGTTAGGGTTAGGGTTAGGGTTAGGGTTAGGGTTAGGGTTAGACTTAGGGTTAGGGTTAGGGTTAGGGTTAGGGTTAGGGTTAGGGTTAGGGTTAGGGTTAGGGTTAGACTTAGGGTTAGGGTTAGGGTTAGGGTTAGGGTTAGGGTTAGGGTTAGGGTTAGGGCTAGGGTTAGACTTAGGGTTAGGGTTAGGGTTAGGGTTAGACTTAGGGTTAGGGTTAGGGTTAGGGTTAGGGTTAGGGTTAGGGTTAGGGTTAGGGTTAGTGTTAGGGTTAGGGTTAGGGTTAGGGTTAGGGTTAGGGCTAGGGTTAGACTTAGGGTTAGGGTTAGGGTTAGGGTTAGGGTTAGGGTTAGGTTAGGGTTAGACTTAGGGTTAGGGTTAGGGTTAGGGTTAGGGTTAGGGTTAGGGTTAGGGTTAGGGTTAGGGTTAGGGTTAGGCTTAGACTTAGGGTTAGGGTTAGGGTTAGGGTTAGGGTTAGGGTTAGTCTTAGGGTTAGGGTTAGGGTTAGGGTTAGGGTTAGGGTTATGGTTAGACTTAGGGTTAGGGTTAGGGTTAGACTTAGGGTTAGGGTTAGGGTTAGGGTTAGGGTTAGGGTTATGGTTAGGGTTAGGGTTAGGGTTAGACTTAGGGTTAGGGTTAGGGTTAGACTTAGGGTTAGGGTTAGGGTTAGGGTTAGGGTTAGGGTTAGACTTAGGGTTAGGGTTAGGGTTAGGGTTAGGGTTAGACTTAGGGTTAGGGTTAGGGTTAGGGTTAGGGTTAGGGTTAGGGTTAGGGTTAGGGTTAGGGTTAGGGTTAGGGTTAGGGTTAGGGTTAGACTTAGGGTTAGGGTTAGGGTTAGGGTTAGGGTTAGGGTTAGGGTTAGGGTTTGGGTTCGGGTTCGGGTTCGGGTTAGGGTTAGGGTTAGGGTTAGGGTTAGGGTTAGACTTAGGGTTAGGGTTAGACTTAGGGTTAGGGTTAGGGTTAGGGTTAGGGTTAGACTTAGGGTTAGGGTTAGGGTTAGGGTTAGGGTTAGGGTTAGGGTTAGACTTAGGGTTAGACTTAGGTAGGTTAGGGTTAGGGTTAGGGTTAGGGTTAGGGTTAGATTTAGGGTTAGGGTTAGGGTTAGGGTTAGGGTTAGGGTTAGGGTTAGGGTTAGGGTTAGGGTTAGAGTTAGACTTAGGGTTAGGGTTAGGGTTAGGGTTAGGGTTAGACTTAGGGTTAGGGTTAGGGTTAGGGTTAGACTTAGGGTTAGGGTTAGGGTTAGGGTTAGGGTTAGACTTAGGGTTAGGGTTAGGGTTAGGGTTAGGGTTAGGGTTAGGGTTAGGGTTAGGGTTAGGGTTAGGGTTAGGGTTAGGGTTAGACTTAGGGTTAGGGTTAGACTTAGGGTTAGGGTTAGGGTTAGGGTTAGGGTTAGGGTTAGGGTTAGGGTTAGACTTAGGGTTAGGGTTAGGGTTAGGGTTAGGGTTAGGGTTAGGGTTAGGGTTAGGGTTAGACTTAGGGTTAGGGTTAGGTTAGGGTTAGGGTTAGGGTTAGGGTTAGGGTTAGGGTTAGGGTTAGGGTTAGGGTTAGGGTTAGACTTAGGGTTAGGGTTAGGGTTAGGGTTAGGGTTAGGGTTAGGGTTAGACTTAGGGTTAGGGTTAGGGTTAGGGTTAGGGTTAGAGTTAGGGTTAGATTTAGGGTTAGGGTTAGGGTTAGGGTTAGGGTTAGGGTTAGGGTTAGACTTAGGGTTAGGGATAGGGTTAGGGTTAGGGTTAGTGTTAGGGTTAGACTTAGGGTTAGGGTTAGGGTTAGGGTTAGGGTTAGGGTTAGGGTTAGGGTTAGGGTTAGACTTAGGGTTAGGGTTAGGGTTAGGGTTAGGGTTAGGGTTAGGGTTAGGGTTAGGGTTAGACTTAGGGTTAGGGTTAGGGTTAGGGTTAGGGTTAGGGTTAGGGTTAGGGTTAGGGTTAGGGTTAGACTTAGGGTTAGGGTTAGGGTTAGGGTTAGGGTTAGGGTTAGGGTTAGGGTTAGGGCTAGGGTTAGACTTAGGGTTAGGGTTAGGGTTAGGGTTAGACTTAGGGTTAGGGTTAGGGTTAGGGTTAGGGTTAGGGTTAGGGTTAGGGTTAGGGTTAGTGTTAGGGTTAGGGTTAGGGTTAGGGTTAGGGTTAGGGCTAGGGTTAGACTTAGGGTTAGGGTTAGGGTTAGGGTTAGGGTTAGGGTTAGGGTTAGGGTTAGACTTAGGGTTAGGGTTAGGGTTAGGGTTAGGGTTAGGGTTAGGGTTAGGGTTAGGGTTAGGGTTAGGCTTAGACTTAGGGTTAGGGTTAGGGTTAGGGTTAGGGTTAGGGTTAGGGTTAGTCTTAGGGTGTTAGGGTTAGGGTTAGGGTTAGGGTTAGGGTTAGGGTTAGACTTAGGGTTAGGGTTAGGGTTAGACTTAGGGTTAGGGTTAGGGTTAGGGTTAGGGTTAGGGTTATGGTTAGGGTTAGGGTTAGGGTTAGACTTAGGGTTAGGGTTAGGGTTAGACTTAGGGTTAGGGTTAGGGTTAGGGTTAGGGTTAGGGTTAGGGTTAGACTTAGGGTTAGGGTTAGGGTTAGGGTTAGGGTTAGACTTAGGGTTAGGGTTAGGGTTAGGGTTAGGGTTAGGGTTAGGGTTAGGGTTAGGGTTAGGGTTAGGGTTAGTGTTAGGGTTAGGGTTAGGGTTAGGGTTAGGGTTAGGGTTAGGGTTAGGGTTAGGGTTAGACTTAGGGTTAGGGTTAGGGTTAGGGTTAGGGTTAGACTTAGGGTTAGGGTTAGGGTTAGGGTTAGGGTTAGGGTTAGGGTTAGGGTTTGGGTTCGGGTTCGGGTTCGGGTTAGGGTTAGGGTTAGGGTTAGGGTTAGGGTTAGACTTAGGGTTAGGGTTAGACTTAGGGTTAGGGTTAGACTTAGGGTTAGGGTTAGGGTTAGGGTTAGGGTTAGACTTAGGGTTAGGGTTAGGGTTAGGGTTAGGGTTAGGGTTAGGGTTAGACTTAGGGTTAGACTTAGGGTTAGGGTTAGGGTTAGGGTTAGGGTTAGGGTTAGGGTTAGATTTAGGGTTAGGGTTAGGGTTAGGGTTAGGGTTAGGGTTAGGGTTAGGGTTAGGGTTAGGGTTAGAGTTAGACTTAGGGTTAGGGTTAGGGTTAGGGTTAGGGTTAGACTTAGGGTTAGGGTTAGGGTTAGGGTTAGACTTAGGGTTAGGGTTAGGGTTAGGGTTAGGGTTAGACTTAGGGTTAGGGTTAGGGTTAGGGTTAGGGTTAGGGTTAGGGTTAGGGTTAGGGTTAGGGTTAGGGTTAGGGTTAGACTTAGGGTTAGGGTTAGACTTAGGGTTAGGGTTAGGGTTAGGGTTAGGGTTAGGGTTAGGGTTAGGGTTAGACTTAGGGTTAGGGTTAGGGTTAGGGTTAGGGTTAGGGTTAGGGTTAGGGTTAGGGTTAGACTTAGGGTTAGGGTTAGGGTTAGGGTTAGGGTTAGGGTTAGGGTTAGGGTTAGGGTTAGGGTTAGGGTTAGGGTTAGGGTTAGGGTTCGGGTTCGGGTTCGGGTTCGGGTTAGGGTTAGGGTTAGGGTTAGGGTTAGGGTTAGGGTTACGGTTAGGGTTAGGGTTAGATTTAGGGTTAGGGTTAGACTTAGGGTTAGGGTTAGGGTTAGGGTTAGGGTTAGGGTTAGACTTAGGGTTAGGGTTAGGGTTAGGGTTAGGGTTAGGGTTAGACTTAGGGTTAGGGTTAGGGTTAGGGTTAGGGTTAGGGTTAGACTTAGGGTTAGGGTTAGGGTTAGGGTTAGAGTTAGACTTAGGGTTAGGGTTAGGGTTAGGGTTAGGGTTAGGGTTAGGGTTAGGGTTAGACTTAGGGTTAGGGTTAGGGTTAGACTTAGGGTTAGGGTTAGGGTTAGGGTTAGGGTTAGGGTTAGGGTTAGACTTAGGGTTAGGGTTAGGGTTAGACTTAGGGTTATGGTTAGGGTTAGGGTTAGGGTTAGGGTTAGGGTTAGGGTTAGGGTTAGGGTTAGGGTTAGGGTTAGGGTTAGACTTAGGGTTAGGGTTAGGGTTAGGGTTAGGGTTAGGGTTAGACTTAGGGTTAGGGTTAGGGTTAGGGGTTAGGGTTAGGGTTAGGGTTAGGGTTAGACTTAGGGTTAGGGTTAGGGTTAGGGTTAGGGTTAGGGTTAGGGTTAGGGTTAGACTTAGGATTAGGGTTAGGGTTAGGGTTAGGGTTAGGGTTAGACTTAGGGTTAGACTTAGGGTTAGGGTTAGGGTTAGGGTTAGGGTTAGGGTTAGGGTTAGGGTTAGACTTTGGGTTAGATTTAGGGTTAGGGTTAGGGTTAGGGTTAGACTTAGGGTTAGGGTTAGGGTTAGGGTTAGCGTTAGGGTTAGGGTTAGGGTTAGGGTTAGGGTTAGACTTAGGGTTAGGGTTAGGGTTAGGGTTAGGGTTAGGGTTAGGGTTAGGGTTAGGGTTAGATTTAGGGTTAGGGTTAGGGTTAGGGTTAGGGTTAGGGTTAGGGTTAGACTTAGGGTTAGGGTTAGGGTTAGGGTTAGGGTTAGACTTAGGGTTAGACTTAGGGTTAGTGTTAGGGTTAGGGTTAGGGTTAGGGTTAGGGTTAGGGTTAGGGTTAGACTTAGGGTTAGGGTTAGGGTTAGGGTTAGGGTTAGGGTTAGGGTTAGACTTGGGTTAGGGTTAGGGTTAGGGTTAGGGTTAGGGTTAGGGTTAGGGTTAGGGTTAGGGTTAGGGTTCGGGTTCGGGTTCGGGTTCGGGTTAGGGTTAGGGTTAGGGTTAGGGTTAGGGTTAGGGTTACGGTTAGGGTTAGGGTTAGATTTAGGGTTAGGGTTAGACTTAGGGTTAGGGTTAGGGTTAGGGTTAGGGTTAGGGTTAGACTTAGGGTTAGGGTTAGGGTTAGGGTTAGGGTTAGGGTTAGACTTAGGGTTAGGGTTAGGGTTAGGGTTAGGGTTAGGGTTAGACTTAGGGTTAGGGTTAGGGTTAGGGTTAGGGTTAGACTTAGGGTTAGGGTTAGGGTTAGGGTTAGGGTTAGGGTTAGACTTAGGGTTAGGGTTAGGGTTAGACTTAGGGTTAGGGTTAGGGTTAGGGTTAGGGTTAGGGTTAGGGTTAGACTTAGGGTTAGGGTTAGGGTTAGACTTAGGGTTAGGGTTAGGGTTAGGGTTAGGGTTAGGGTTAGGGTTAGGGTTAGGGTTAGGGTTAGGGTTAGGGTTAGACTTAGGGTTAGGGTTAGGGTTAGGGTTAGGGTTAGGGTTAGACTTAGGGTTAGGGTTAGGGTTAGGGTTAGGGTTAGGGTTAGGGTTAGGGTTAGGGTTAGGGTTAACTTAGGGTTAGGGTTAGGGTTAGGGTTAGGGTTAGGGTTAGGGTTAGGGTTAGACTTAGGATTAGGGTTAG
>JBAIAC010000554.1:0-103533 GCA_037349315.1 Chelydra serpentina | reverse complement strand
AATCCTCCTCCAAAAGCAATTATGCTGTACAGGTTTGCTTTTTGGACAAATCCGTTCGTAAGAATACCTCGCAATGCACAACTCAATGCTGTTCACTGCTCTTGCCAAATCGCTCGTGTAATCCACCTCCAAAACCTATTTTAATGAATTGCTACGACTTTGGTACAGATCCTTTCGTGATAATACCTCACAATGAACAATATAATCCTATACATGGCAAGTTCCATAATTTTCCAGGAATCCTCTTGAAATATGCCAGCTAGATATGCAACGGGGTTTCTTGTACGTGAAAATTACTGAAAAAGAGCATTTCAATTTTTTCACTGCTTCAGCTAAATCTCTCCTGGAATCCAGCTCGAGAAGCTATTTGAATGTACTGCTGCATTTTTGGTAAAATCCTTTCGTAAGAATACCTCAGAATGAACAATTCAATCCTGTTAACAGCACGTTCCAAATTTATCCTGGTATCCTCTTAAAAAGGCCAGTTAGATGTTCTGCTGTGCTTTTTGTACAGATCGGTTCGTGAAAATTCCTCACAAATAGCATTTCTATTTTTTAATTGCTACAACTAAATATCTCCAGGAAACTTCCAGAAATCAATTAGGCTGCAATGCTTGGCTGTTCGTAATGTAACGCTTGTGAGAATACCTCGTTTTGAATAACTGAACCCTGTTCACTGCTACTGCCAAATCTCGCCTGGAATCCGTCTCCAAAATATATATAAGTTTACTGCTGCGATTTTCGTACTGATCCGTTCGTAAGAATACCTCACTTCGATCAATTCAATCCTGTTAGTGCAAGTTCCAAATTCCTCCCGGAAGCCTCTTTGAAACGCCAGTTCGACGTTCTACTGCGCATTTTGTATCTATTAGTTTATGAAAATTCCAAAGCATTTCAATTCTTTTCACTGCTACAGATAAATTTCACGTGGAATCCTCCTCCCAAAGCGATTAAGCTGCACTGGCTGACTTTTCGAGAAAATCCGTTCGTGAGAATCCCTTACAATGAACAATTCAATCCTGTTAACAGCACGTTCCAAATTTATCCTGGAATCCTCTTAAAAAGGCCAGTTAGATGTTCTGCTGCGCTTTTTGTACAGATCTGTTCGTGAAAATATCTCACAAAGAGCTTTTAAATTTTTTCACTTACATCTAAATTTCTCCTGGAATCCTCCACCGAATGTAATTATCCATCACTGGTGGGCTTTTCGTACAGCTCCGTAAGTGGGAATATCTCGCAATGAACAATTCAAACCTGTTTACTGCCATTGCCCAATCTCTCCTCTAATACACCTAAATGTGCTATTTAAATGTAATGCTGCGATTTTGTTCCAGATTCGTTCGTGAGAATACCTCACTACTATCAATTCTATCCTGTTCACTGCAAGTTCCAAATTTCTCCTGGAAACCTCTTTGAAACGCCCGTGAGACGTTCTACTGCGCTTTTTGTATATATTAGTTAATGAAAATTCCAAAGAAAGCCTTTCAATTCTTTTCACTGCTACAGACAAATTTCACGTGGAATCCTCCTCCCAAAGCCATTAAGCTGCACTTGTTGATTTTCGAAAAAATCCGTTCGTGAGAATCCCTTACAATGAACAATTCAATCCTGTTAAAAGCAGGTTCCAAATTTATCCTGGAAGTCTCTTAAAAAGGCCAGTTAGATGTTCTGCTGCGCTTTTTGTACAGATCGGTTCGGGAAAATTCCTCGCAAAGAGCATTTCAATGTTTTCACTGCTACAACTAAATTTCTCCTGGAATCATCCTCCAAAAGCAATTATGCTGTAGAGGTTGGCTTTTCGTACAAATCCGTTCGTAAGAATACCTCGCCATGCACAATTCAATCCTGTTCACTGCTATTGCCAAAGCGCTCCTGTACTCCTACTTCAAAGCCTATTTTAATGAATTCCTACGACGTTGTTATAAATCCGTTCGTGAGACTACATCACTATGAACAATTTAATCCTTTACACGGCAAGTTCCATAATTGTCCAGGAATCCTCTTAAAATATGCCAGCTAGATATGCAGCGGGGCTTCTTGTGCGTAAACATTACTGAAAAAGAGCATTTCAATTTTTTCACTGCTTCAGCTAAACTTCTCCTAGAATCCTCCTCCAAAAGAATTTAAAAGTACTGCTAGGATTTTGGTACAGATCCGTTCGTAAGAATACCACGCAATGAACAATTCAATCCTGTTCACTGCTACATCCAAATCTCTCCTGTAATCCACCTCGAGAAGCTATTTTAATGTACTGCTGCATTTTTGGTAAAGATCCTTTCGTAAGAATACCTCAGAATAAACAATTTAATTCTTTTCACGGCAAGTTGCAAATTTATCCTGGAATCCTCTTAAAAAGGCCAGTTAGATCTTCTGCTGCGCCTTTTGTACAGATCGGTTCGTGAAAATGCCTCACAAAGAGCTTTTAAATTTTTTCACTGCTACATCTAAATTTCTCCTGGAATCCTCCACCGAAAGTAATTATGCATCACTGGTGGGCTCGTCGTACAGATCCGTTCGTGGGAATATCTCGCAATGAAAAATTCAAACCTGTTTACTGCTATTGCCCAATCACTCCTGTAATACACCTAAAAGAGCTATTTAAAGGTAATGCTCCGATTTTGGTCCAGGTTCGTTCGTGAGAATACCTCACTACGATCAACTCAATCCTGTTCAGTGCAAGTTCCAAATTTCTCCTGGAAACCTCTTGGAAACGTCTGTTAGATCTTCCACTGACCTTTTTGTAGCTATTGGAGTTTGAAAATTCCTAAAAAGTATTTCATTTCTGTTCACCTCAACAGACGAATTTCACATGGAATCCTGCTCCAAAATCCGTTATGCTGCACTGGTTTGGCTATTCATACAGTTCTGTATGAATAATTCACTCCTGTTAAGAGCAAGTTCCAAATTTATCATGGAATCCTCTTTAAAAGACCTGTTCGATGTTCTGCTGTGCTTTTTGTACAGATCGGTTCGTGAAAATTTCTCACAAAGAGCATTTGAATGGTTTCACTGCTACAACTAAATTTCTTCTGGAATCCTCCTCCAAAAGCAATTATGCTGCACTGGTTGGCTTTTCTCCAGATCCGTTTGTAAGAATACCTCGCAATGAACAATTCAACCCTGTTCACTGCTACTGCCAAATCTCTCCTGTAATCCACCTCCATAAGCTATTTGAATATAATGATGCGATTTTGGTACAGCTCCATTCGTAATAATACCTCACAATGAACAATTTAATCGTTTCACTGCAAGTTCCACATTTATCTTGGAATCCTCTTAAAATACGCCAGTTAGATATGCTGCTGGGCTTCTTGTTCGTGAAAAGTCCTCACAAAGAGCATTTTAATTTTTTAACTGCTACAACTAAATTCTTCCATTAATGTTCCTAGAAATCAATTAGGCTGCACTGCTTGGCTTTTCCTACTGTTCCTTTTGTGAGAATACCTCTTTTGCCAATCTCTCCTGTAATACACCTACAAAAGCTATCTAAATGTAATGCTGCCATTTTGGTACAGATCCGTTCGTGAGAATACATAACTACGATCAATTCAATCCTGTTCAGTGCAAGTTCCAAATTTCTACTGGAAGCCTCTTTGAAACGTCCGTTAAACGTTCTTCTGTGCTTTTTGTATCAATAAGGTGATGAAAATTTCAAACAAAGCATTTCAATTCTGGTCACTACTACAGAGAAATTTCACCTGGAATCCTCCTCCCAAAGCCGTTATGCTGCACTGGTTGGCTTTTCGTACAAATCCGTTCGTGACAATACCTTGCAATGAACAATTCAATCCTGTTAATAGCAAGTTCCAAATATTTCCAGGACTCTTCTTAAAAAGGCCAGTTAGAAGTTCTGCTGCCCATTTTTTACAGATCGGTTCGTGAAAATTCCTCGCAAAGAGATTTCAATTTTTTCACTGCAACAATTAAATTTCTCCTGGAATCCTCCAGCAAAAATAATTGAGCTGCACTGGTGGGCTTTTCGTCCACATGCGTTTGTAAGACTCTCTCGCAATCAACAACTCAACCCTGTTCACTGCTACAGCCTAATCTCGCCTGTTATACACCTACTAAAGCTATGTAAATGTAATGCTGCGATTTTGGTACAGATCCGTTCGTGAGAATACCTTACTACGATCAATTCTATCCTGTTCACTGCAAGTTACAAATTTCTCCTGGAAGCCACTTTGAAACGCCAGTTCGACGTTCTACTGCGCATTTTGTATCTATTAGTTTATGAAAATTCCAAAGCATTTCAATTCTTTTCACTGCTACAGATAAATTTCACGTGGAATCCTCCTCCCAAAGCGATTAAGCTGCACTGGCTGACTTTTCGAGAAAATCCGTTCGTGAGAATCCCTTACAATGAACAATTCAATCCTGTTAACAGCACGTTCCAAATTTATCCTGGAATCCTCTTAAAAAGGCCAGTTAGATGTTCTGCTGCGCTTTTTGTACAGATCTGTTCGTGAAAATATCTCACAAAGAGCTTTTAAATTTTTTCACTTACATCTAAATTTCTCCTGGAATCCTCCACCGAATGTAATTATCCATCACTGGTGGGCTTTTCGTACAGCTCCGTAAGTGGGAATATCTCGCAATGAACAATTCAAACCTGTTTACTGCCATTGCCCAATCTCTCCTCTAATACACCTAAATGTGCTATTTAAATGTAATGCTGCGATTTTGTTCCAGATTCGTTCGTGAGAATACCTCACTACTATCAATTCTATCCTGTTCACTGCAAGTTCCAAATTTCTCCTGGAAACCTCTTTGAAACGCCCGTGAGACGTTCTACTGCGCTTTTTGTATATATTAGTTAATGAAAATTCCAAAGAAAGCCTTTCAATTCTTTTCACTGCTACAGACAAATTTCACGTGGAATCCTCCTCCCAAAGCCATTAAGCTGCACTTGTTGATTTTCGAAAAAATCCGTTCGTGAGAATCCCTTACAATGAACAATTCAATCCTGTTAAAAGCAGGTTCCAAATTTATCCTGGAAGTCTCTTAAAAAGGCCAGTTAGATGTTCTGCTGCGCTTTTTGTACAGATCGGTTCGGGAAAATTCCTCGCAAAGAGCATTTCAATGTTTTCACTGCTACAACTAAATTTCTCCTGGAATCATCCTCCAAAAGCAATTATGCTGTAGAGGTTGGCTTTTCGTACAAATCCGTTCGTAAGAATACCTCGCCATGCACAATTCAATCCTGTTCACTGCTATTGCCAAAGCGCTCCTGTACTCCTACTTCAAAGCCTATTTTAATGAATTCCTACGACGTTGTTATAAATCCGTTCGTGAGACTACATCACTATGAACAATTTAATCCTTTACACGGCAAGTTCCATAATTGTCCAGGAATCCTCTTAAAATATGCCAGCTAGATATGCAGCGGGGCTTCTTGTGCGTAAACATTACTGAAAAAGAGCATTTCAATTTTTTCACTGCTTCAGCTAAACTTCTCCTAGAATCCTCCTCCAAAAGAATTTAAAAGTACTGCTAGGATTTTGGTACAGATCCGTTCGTAAGAATACCACGCAATGAACAATTCAATCCTGTTCACTGCTACATCCAAATCTCTCCTGTAATCCACCTCGAGAAGCTATTTTAATGTACTGCTGCATTTTTTGGTAAAGATCCTTTCGTAAGAATACCTCAGAATAAACAATTTAATTCTTTTCACGGCAAGTTGCAAATTTATCCTGGAATCCTCTTAAAAAGGCCAGTTAGATCTTCTGCTGCGCCTTTTGTACAGATCGGTTCGTGAAAATGCCTCACAAAGAGCTTTTAAATTTTTTCACTGCTACATCTAAATTTCTCCTGGAATCCTCCACCGAAAGTAATTATGCATCACTGGTGGGCTCGTCGTACAGATCCGTTCGTGGGAATATCTCGCAATGAAAAATTCAAACCTGTTTACTGCTATTGCCCAATCACTCCTGTAATACACCTAAAAGAGCTATTTAAAGGTAATGCTCCGATTTTGGTCCAGGTTCGTTCGTGAGAATACCTCACTACGATCAACTCAATCCTGTTCAGTGCAAGTTCCAAATTTCTCCTGGAAACCTCTTGGAAACGTCTGTTAGATCTTCCACTGACCTTTTTGTAGCTATTGGAGTTTGAAAATTCCTAAAAAGTATTTCATTTCTGTTCACCTCAACAGACGAATTTCACATGGAATCCTGCTCCAAAATCCGTTATGCTGCACTGGTTTGGCTATTCATACAGTTCTGTATGAATAATTCACTCCTGTTAAGAGCAAGTTCCAAATTTATCATGGAATCCTCTTTAAAAGACCTGTTCGATGTTCTGCTGTGCTTTTTGTACAGATCGGTTCGTGAAAATTTCTCACAAAGAGCATTTGAATGGTTTCACTGCTACAACTAAATTTCTTCTGGAATCCTCCTCCAAAAGCAATTATGCTGCACTGGTTGGCTTTTCTCCAGATCCGTTTGTAAGAATACCTCGCAATGAACAATTCAACCCTGTTCACTGCTACTGCCAAATCTCTCCTGTAATCCACCTCCATAAGCTATTTGAATATAATGATGCGATTTTGGTACAGCTCCATTCGTAATAATACCTCACAATGAACAATTTAATCGTTTCACTGCAAGTTCCACATTTATCTTGGAATCCTCTTAAAATACGCCAGTTAGATATGCTGCTGGGCTTCTTGTTCGTGAAAAGTCCTCACAAAGAGCATTTTAATTTTTTAACTGCTACAACTAAATTCTTCCATTAATGTTCCTAGAAATCAATTAGGCTGCACTGCTTGGCTTTTCCTACTGTTCCTTTTGTGAGAATACCTCTTTTGCCAATCTCTCCTGTAATACACCTACAAAAGCTATCTAAATGTAATGCTGCCATTTTGGTACAGATCCGTTCGTGAGAATACATAACTACGATCAATTCAATCCTGTTCAGTGCAAGTTCCAAATTTCTACTGGAAGCCTCTTTGAAACGTCCGTTAAACGTTCTTCTGTGCTTTTTGTATCAATAAGGTGATGAAAATTTCAAACAAAGCATTTCAATTCTGGTCACTACTACAGAGAAATTTCACCTGGAATCCTCCTCCCAAAGCCGTTATGCTGCACTGGTTGGCTTTTCGTACAAATCCGTTCGTGACAATACCTTGCAATGAACAATTCAATCCTGTTAATAGCAAGTTCCAAATATTTCCAGGACTCTTCTTAAAAAGGCCAGTTAGAAGTTCTGCTGCCCATTTTTTACAGATCGGTTCGTGAAAATTCCTCGCAAAGAGATTTCAATTTTTTCACTGCAACAATTAAATTTCTCCTGGAATCCTCCAGCAAAAATAATTGAGCTGCACTGGTGGGCTTTTCGTCCACATGCGTTTGTAAGACTCTCTCGCAATCAACAACTCAACCCTGTTCACTGCTACAGCCTAATCTCGCCTGTTATACACCTACTAAAGCTATGTAAATGTAATGCTGCGATTTTGGTACAGATCCGTTCGTGAGAATACCTTACTACGATCAATTCTATCCTGTTCACTGCAAGTTACAAATTTCTCCTGGAAGCCACTTTGAAACGTCCGTTAGATGTTCTACTGCGCTTTTTGTACCTATTAGATTTTCAAAATTCCTCAAAAAGCATTTCTATTCTGTTCACTGCTACAGACGAATTTCACATGCAATCTTCCTCCAAAAGCCGTTATGATGCACTGGTTGGCTTTAGGTACAGTTCCGTTTCTCATACCTCGCTATGAATAATGTTCACTGCTATTGCCAAATCGCTCCTGTAATCCACCTCCAAAAGTTTTTTAAAGGAACTGCTTTGAATTTGGTACAGAGCATTAGCTGTACTGCTGAGCTTCTGATACAGATTCCCTAGACCCAACCCCATCCCCATCCTCACTGTAACCCCCACCCCAACAGTCAACCTCACCCTCACCCCCACCCACACCCCCTCCCTTACGATCACCCCCACTCAAACCGCCCATCCCCACACTCAGCCGAACCCTCACCCCCAACCGCACACTCACTGCAACCCACACCCCGCCCCTCACCCTCACTGTCACCCTCACCCTCACCCCCGCCCTCACCACCACCCTCACGCCCCACCCGACGCCCACCCTCACCCTCACTATCCCAGGGTGAGGGTGGGGGTGAGGTTGTGCATTATGGTGAGGGTGGGGGTGGGGGTGAATGTTAGCGTGAGACTAGGGGGTTGAGGGTGGGGTGGGGGTGATGTTGGGGGAGAGGATGAGGGTTGGGTTGGGATTGAGGGTGGGGGTGGGGGTTCCGGTGCGGGAGAGGCTGAGGGTGATGGTTACAGTTAGGTTTAGGGTTAGGATCAGAGTGAGGGTGAGGTTGGGGTGGGGGTAGGAGTTGGGATTAGGGTGGGGGTGAGGGTGGGTGTGGTGGTTAGGGTGAGGGTGAGGTTGGTGGTGGACGTGTGAGTCGGGGTTAGGGTGACTGTGGGGGAGATGGTAGGGGTGGGGATGCGTGGAGTGTGAGACTGGGGGTGGGGTAGAGGGTGAAGGTTAGGGTGAGGGTGGGGGAGAGGGAGGGGGTGGGGGTGTGGGTGATGGTTAGAGAGAGGGAGAGTATGGGGGTGGGGGTGGGGATGGGGGTGAGGATGAGGGTGAAGGTGCGCGTGAGTGTGAGGGTGGGGGTGGATGTGTGGTTGGGCTCAGGGTTGAGGGCGAGCGTGGGGGTGAGGGTGAGGATGAGGATGACGGTGAGGAGGCGGGTAGGCGTGATGGTGAGGATGAGAAGGAGGGTGGGGGTGGGGGGTCGGGTTGCGGGTGAGGGCGAGGATGGGGGTGGGATGGGGGTGAGGGTGAGGGTGAGTGTGGGAGTGGGGGGTGGGGTTGAGGTTGAAGGTGAGGGTGGGGGTGGTGTGGGGGTGAAGGTGGGGGTGAGGGAGAGGGTGAGGGTGAGGTTTGGGGTGTGAGTGAGGGTAAGGGTGTGAGTGGGGAGTGAATGTGAGCGTAGGGTTGGGGGTGGGGGTGTGCGTGGGCGTTGGTATGGTTTTGTGGTTGAGGGTGCGGGTGATTGTGGGGGTTGAGGTAAGGGTGAGGGTGATGGTGAGCTTCGGGGGTGAGGGAGGGGGTGCGTGTGAGGGTGAGGGTGATGGTAGAGTTGGGTTTGGAGTGACGGTGAGGGTGGCGGTGGGGTTGGGGGTTGGGTTGAGGGTGGGAGTGGGGCTGAGGGTCAGGGTGGGAGTGGGGGTGGGGGTTGGGGTGAGGGTGAGGGAGAGGGTGGGATGGGGTTGGCAGTAAGGTGAGGGTGGGGGTGAGGGTGAGGGTGATGGTGAGGGTGGGTTTGGGAGTTAGGGTTAGCGTGAGGGTGAGGGTGGGGTGGGAGTGGGGGTGGGGTTTGGGGTGAGGGTGAGGGTGGGGGTGGGGTTTGGGGTGAGGGCGATGGTGGGGGGAGGGTGAAGATGAGGGTGAGGAGGAGGCTGAGAGTGGTGGTCGGGGTGAGGGTGAGGGTCAGTCTGGGGGTGAGGGTGGGGGTTGGGGTGGGGGTGAGCGGGGAGGGTTCAGGCGAGGGTGAGGGTGGGGGTGGGGGTGAGAGAGAGTGTAAGGGTGGAGGTGTGCGTGGTTGTGGGTGTGGTTTTGTGGATGAGGGTGAGGAAGATTGTGGGGGTTGGGGTAAGGGTGAGGGTGATGGTGAGGTTGGGGTTGGGGGTGCGGGTGAGGGTGATGGTGAGGGTGGGGTTTGTGTGACGGTGAGGGTGAGGGTGGGGGTGGGTTTTGGGGTGAGGTTGTGGGCGAGGGTGAGGATTAGGATGAGGGTGAGGGTGAGGGTGGGTGAGGGGTGGGTTTTGGTTTAGGGTGAGGATTACGGAGGTTGCGGGGTTTAGGGTGAGGGTGAGGGTGGTGGGGGGGGTGAGGGTGAGTATGAGGGTGATCGTCAGGGTGGGGGTGGGGTGGGGGTGGGAGTGGGGGTGAGGTTGAGCGTTACGATGAGGGTGAGGGTTCGGGTGAGTGTGAGGGTGGGGTTGGGGGTGGGGTTGGGGTTGGGGATGAGGGTGAGGGTGAGCGAAAGGGTGGGGGTGGCAGTGGGGGTGAGGGTGAGAGTGGGGTTGCAGGTGAGGGAGTGGGTGAGGGTGGGGGTGAGGGTGAGGATGAGTGTGGGGGTAAGGGTGAGCGTGACGGTGAACATCGGGCTGGGGGTGAGGGTGAGGGTGAGGGCGATGGTGGGGGTGAGGGTGAGAGTGGGGTTGCAGGTGAGGGAGTGGGTGAGGGTGGGGGTGAGGGTGACGATGAGTGTGGGGGTAAGGGTGAGCGTGACGGTGAACATCGGGCTGGGGGTGAGGGTGAGGGTGATGGTGGGGGTGAGGGTGAAGATGAGGGTGAGGGTGAGGAGGAGGATGAGAGTGGTGGTCGGGGTGAGGGTGAGGGTCAGTCTGGGGGTGAGGGTGGGGGTTGGGGTGGGGGTGAGCGGGGAGGGTTAAAGCGAGGGTGAGGGTGACGGTGGGGGTGGGGGTGGGGTTCGCGGTAGGGTGAGGGTGAGGGTAGTGGTGGGAGTGGGGGTGAGGGTGAGGGTGAGGGTGAGAGTGGAGGTGGGGGTGGGGGTGAGGGTGGGGGTGAGGGTGTGGGTGAGGCTGAGGGTGGGGGTGCGGTGGGGGAGGGTGTGTGGGTGAGTTTGAGTGTGGGGGAGTGGGGGTGGAGGTGAGGGTGAGGGTGGGGTTGGGGGTGGGTGTGAGGGTGATGGTGATGGTGGGCTTGGGGGTGGGTGGGGGCGGGGGTTGCGGTTAGGGTTAGGGTGAGGGTGGGTATGGGGGTCAGGGTGAGGGTGAGGGTGAGGGTGAGGGTGAGGGTGGAGGTGGGGGTGGGGGTGAGGGTGGGGGTGAGGGTGTGGGTGAGGCTGAGGGTGGGGGTGCGGTGGGGGAGGGCGTGTGGGTGAGTTTGAGTGTGGGGGAGTGGGGATGGAGGTGAGGGTGAGGGTGGGGTTGGGGGTGGGTTTGAGGGTGATGGTGATGGTGGGCTTGGGGGTTAGGGTGAAGGTGTGGGTGAGGGTGAGCATGAGGGTGGGGGTGGGGGGGCGGTTGGGGTGAGGGTGCGTGTGGATGTCGGGCTTGGGGTAACCACCCCCACCCCCACCCGCACCCTCACCCTCACCCTGACCCCCATACCCACCCTCACCATAACCCTAACCGCAACCCCCGCCCCCACCCACCCCCACCGTCACCCTCACGCTCACCCCCACCCCCACCCTCACCACCACTCTCACCCTCACCCTAACACTAACCGTCACCCTCACCCTCACCCCAAACCCCACCCCCACCCTCACCCTCACTTTTACCCTAACCCCCAAGTTCACCATCATCGTCATCCTCAACTGCACCCCACCCCCACCCTCACGCTCACCCCCACTCCCACCCTGACCCCCATCCTCACCCTCACCCTCGCCCTCACCTTTACCCTAACCCCCAAGTTCAATGTCACCATCATCCTCAACCGCACCACACCCCCACCCTCACCCTCACGCTCTCTCCCACCCCACCCTCACCCTCAACCTCACCCTGACCCCAAACCCTACCCTCGCCCTCGCCCTCACCCTCACCCCCAGCCTGATGCTAACCCTCACCCTTACCCTCACCCTCATCCCCATCCTCACCCACACGCTCACCCTCATCCCCACCTCAACATCACTCTGACCCCCACTCAGAACCCCACCCTCACCCTCACCCTCAACCCTACCCCTAACCCCAATCCCACCCCCACCCTCACCCTCACTCCAAACCCCACCCGCACCACGACCCTCACCCGCACCCCCACCCCCACCCCCAACCTCAACCTCACCATCACCCTTACCCCAAACCCACAATCACCCTCAACCTCAACCACAAAATCACGCCCACGCACAACTCCACCCCCACCCCAAACCTTACGCTCACCCCCACCCCCACTCACACCCTCACCCCACTCACACCCCAACACTCACCCTCACCCTATCCCCTAACCGCACCCCCACCCTCACCCTTACCCTCACCCTCACTCTAACCCCAAGCCCACCGTCACCATCACCCCGACCACCACCACCACCCTCACCCTCCCCATCCCCCCATCTCGTCCCCCACACTCACCCGCACCCCCACCCCATCCCCACCCTCACCACGACCCCCACCGCCACCCTCCTCCTCACACTCACGCTCATCCTCACACCCACCCCCACCCTCGCCCTCACACTCAACCTCACCCAAACCCTCATCCTCAACCCTACCCCCAACCCCACCGTAACCCCCACCCTCACCCTCACCCCCACCAACCCTCACCTTCATTCCCAGACTCACCCTCACCCTCACCCTAACCTTCACCCTCATCCCCACCCCCACCCTCACCCTCACCCCCACCGCCACAGCCACCCTCACCCTAACCCCGACCCACACCCCCAACCCTACCCCCACGCTCACCCTCACTTCTACCTCCACCCCCACTCCCACCCTGACCCTCACCTCCACACCCACCCTCACCCTCACCCTCTTCCCAACCCCCAACCTCAACCCCACCCCCAAATTCACCCTCACCACCACCCCGAACCCCACCCTCATAATCACCCTCAGCCTCAACCGCACCCCCACCCCCAACTCACCATCAGCGTCAGCCTTACCTCATCCCCCTCAATCACCCTCACCCTCACCCACAAACTCATACCCAGGACCAAGCACATCCCCAACCCCACCCCCACACTTACGCTCACCCTCATCTCCACCCCCACTCTCACCCTCATCCTCACTCACACCTCAACCACCACCCTGACCCCATCCCCCACCCCAACCCTAACCCTCTCCCTCACCCTCACCACCACCCCCACCCCCAACCTCACCCTCACAGTAACTTCCACTTCCACCCTCACCCTAACTCCAACCCCCACCGCCACCCCCACCCCACCCCACCCTCACTCTCACCCTCAGCCACACCCTAACCCTAACCCTAACCCTAACACTCACCCTCATCCTCACACACACCAAACCCCCACCCCCACACTCACCCTCACCTTAAACCCCAAGCCAACGATCACCATCACCCTCACCACCACCTCCACCACCACCCTCACTCTCACCCACACCCTCACCCTCACCCTCACCCCCACCCCCACACTCACCCTCACCTTCAACCCCAAACCCACCCTCACCCTCACCCCGACCCCCACCCTCCTCCTCCCCCTCACACTGATCCTCACCCGCAACCCAACCCTCTGCTAACCATCACCCTCACCCTCTCCCTCACCCCCACCCTCACCCCCACCCTCACCATCACCCTCACCCCCACTCCCACCCTCACCCTCACCATCACCCTCATCCTCAACACTACCCTCAACCCAACCCCCACCCCCACCTTCAACTCACCCACCCCCACCCACATCCCCACCGTCACCCTCACCCCCAGATTCACCTTCACCCTAAGCCTCACCCTCACCCCACTCCCACCTTCACCCTCACCCTCACCCTCAACCCCAGCCCAACGCCCGCACTCTCCCCCACCCTCACCCTCATCTTAATTCCAACCCAAACCCCCACCCTCACCCAGACCCTCACTCCCACTCGCACAATCACCCTCAATCTCACCCTCACACCCACCCCCACCCAAATCCCCACCCTCACCCTAAACCAAAACCCCACCATAACCCTCACACTCAACCTCACCCCCAGCCCCAGCCGCACCCTCACCCTCACCCTCACCCCGACCCCACCCCACCCTCCTCCTCACCCTCACCTCCACCATCACACCCACACTCACCCCCACCCCCACTCCCACCCCCACTCCCACCCTCACCCTCACCATCACCCTCATCCTCAACACTACCCTGAAACCAACCCGCAACCCCACCCTCACACTCACCCTCATCCACACCCTCACCCTCACCCCCACCCTCACCCCCAGATTCACCTTCACCCTAAGCCTTACCCTCACCCCACTGCCACCCTCACCTTCACCCTCACCCTCAACCCCAACCAAACGCCCGCACTCTCCCCCACCCTCACCCTCATCTTAATTCCAACCCAAACCCCCACCCTCACCCAGACCCTCACTCCCACTCACACAATCACCCTCAATCTCACCCTCACCCCCACCCCCACCCAAATCCCCACCCCACCATAACCCTCACACTCAACCTCACCCCCAGCCCCAGCCGCACCCTCACCCTCACCCTCACCCCGACCCCACCCCACCCTCCTCCTCACTCTCACCTCCACCATCACACCCACACTCACCCCCACCCCCACTCCCACCCCCACTCCCACCCTCACCCTGACCATCACCCTCATCCTCACCACTACCCTGAAACCAACCCGCAACCCCACCCTCACACTCACCCTCATCCACACCCTCACCCTCACCCCCACCCTCACCCCCAGATTCACCTTCACCCTAAGCCTTACCCTCACCCCACTGCCACCCTCACCTTCACCCTTACCCTCAACCCCAACCCAATGCCCGCCCTCTCCCCCACCCTCACCCTCATCCTAATCCCGACCCAAACCCCCACCCTCCCCTCCCCCTCCCCCTCCCCCTCCCCCTAAACCAAAACCCCACCATAACCTTCACACTCAACCTCACACCCAGCCCCAGCTGCACCCTCACCCTCACCCCGACCCCACCCCACCCTCCTCCTCACCCTCACCCCTCACCCCCACCCTCACCACCACTCTCACCCTCACCCTAACACTAACCGTCACCCTCACCCTCACCCCAAACCCCACCCCCACCCTCACCCTCACTTTTACCCTAACCCCCAAGTTCACCATCATCGTCATCCTCAACTGCACCCCACCCCCACCCTCACGCTCACCCCCACTCCCACCCTGACCCCCATCCTCACCCTCACCCTCGCCCTCACCTTTACCCTAACCCCCAAGTTCAATGTCACCATCATCCTCAACCGCACCACACCCCCACCCTCACCCTCACGCTCTCTCCCACCCCACCCTCACCCTCAACCTCACCCTGACCCCAAACCCTACCCTCGCCCTCGCCCTCACCCTCACCCCCAGCCTGATGCTAACCCTCACCCTTACCCCCACCCTCATCCCCATCCTCACCCACACGCTCACCCTCATCCCCACCTCAACATCACTCTGACCCCCACTCAGAACCCCACCCTCACCCTCACCCTCAACCCCTACCCCTAACCCCAATCCCACCCCCACCCTCACCCTCACTCCAAACCCCACCCGCACCACGACCCTCACCCGCACCCCCACCCCCAACCTCAACCTCACCATCACCCTTACCCCAAACCCACAATCACCCTCAACCTCAACCACAAAATCACGCCCACGCACAACTCCACCCCCACCCCAAACCTTACGCTCACCCCCACCCCCACTCACACCCTCACCCCACTCACACCCCAACACTCACCCTCACCCTATCCCCTAACCGCACCCCCACCCTCACCCTTACCCTCACCCTCACTCTAACCCCAAGCCCACCGTCACCATCACCCTCACCCCGACCACCACCACCACCCTCACCCTCCCCATCCCCCCATCTCGTCCCCCACACTCACCCGCACCCCCACCCCATCCCCACCCTCACCACGACCCCCACCGCCACCCTCCTCCTCACACTCACGCTCATCCTCACACCCACCCCCACCCTCGCCCTCACACTCAACCTCACCCAAACCCTCATCCTCAACCCCTACCCCCAACCCCACCGTAACCCCCACCCTCACCCTCACCCCCACCAACCCTCACCTTCATTCCCAGACTCACCCTCACCCTCACCCTAACCTTCACCCTCATCCCCACCCCCACCCTCACCCTCACCCCCACCGCCACAGCCACCCTCACCCTAACCCCGACCCACACCCCCACCCCTACCCCCACGCTCACCCTCACTTCTACCTCCACCCCCACTCCCACCCTGACCCTCACCTCCACACCCACCCTCACCCTCAACCTCTTCCCAACCCCACCTCAACCCCCACCCCAAATTCACCCTCACCACCACCCCGAACCCCACCCTCATAATCACCCTCAGCCTCAACCGCACCCCCACCCCAACTCACCATCAGCGTCAGCCTTACCTCATCCTCCTCAATCACCCTCACCCTCACCCACAAACTCATACCCAGGACCAAGCACACCCCCAACCCCACCCCCACACTTACGCTCACCCTCATCTCCACCCCCACTCTCACCCTCATCCTCACTCACACCTCAACCACCACCCTGACCCCATCCCCCACCCCAACCCTAACCCTCTCCCTCACCCTCACCACCACCCCCACCCCCAACCTCACCCTCACAGTAACTTCCACTCCCACCCTCACCCTAACCCCAACCCCCACCGCCACCCCACCCCACCCCACCCTCACTCTCACCCTCAGCCACACCCTAACCCTAACCCTAACCCTAACACTAACACTCACCCTCATCCTCACACACACCAAACCCCCACCCCCACACTCACCCTCACCTTAAAACCCAAGCCAACGATCACCATCACCCTCACCACCACCTCCACCACCACCCTCACTCTCACCCACACCCTCACCCTCACCCTCACCCCCACCCCCACACTCACCCTCACCTTCAACCCCAAACCCACCCTCACCCTCACCCCGACCCCCACCCTCCTCCTCCCCCTCACACTGATCCTCACCCGCAACCCAACCCTCTGCTAACCATCACCCTCACCCTCTCCCTTACCCCCACCCTCACCCCCACCCTCACCATCACCCTCACCCCCACTCCCACCCTCACCCTCACCATCACCCTCATCCTCAACACTACCCTCAACCCAACCCCCACCCCCACCTTCAACTCACCCACCCCCACCCACATCCCCACCGTCACCCTCACCCCCAGATTCACCTTCACCCTAAGCCTCACCCTCACCCCACTCCCACCTTCACCCTCACCCTCACCCTCAACCCCAGCCCAACGCCCGCACTCTCCCCCACCCTCACCCTCATCTTAATTCCAACCCAAACCCCCACCCTCACCCAGACCCTCACTCCCACTCGCACAATCACCCTCAATCTCACCCTCACCCCACCCCCACCCAAATCCCACCCTCACCCTAAACCAAAACCCCACCATAACCCTCACACTCAACCTCACCCCCAGCCCCAGCCGCACCCTCACCCTCACCCTCACCCCGACCCCACCCCACCCTCCTCCTCACCCTCACCTCCACCATCACACCCACACTCACCCCCACCCCCACTCCCACCCCCACTCCCACCCTCACCCTCACCATCACCCTCATCCTCAACACTACCCTGAAACCAACCCGCAACCCCACCCTCACACTCACCCTCATCCACACCCTCACCCTCACCCCCACCCTCACCCCCAGATTCACCTTCACCCTAAGCCTTACCCTCACCCCACTGCCACCCTCACCTTCACCCTCAACCTCAACCCCAACCAAACGCCCGCACTCTCCCCCACCCTCACCCTCATCTTAATTCCAACCCAAACCCCCACCCTCACCCAGACCCTCACTCCCACTCACACAATCACCCTCAATCTCACCCTCACCCCCACCCCCACCCAAATCCCCACCCTCACCCCTAAACCAAAACCCCACCATATACCCTCACACTCAACCTCACCCCCAGCCCCAGCCGCACCCTCACCCTCACCCTCACCCCGACCCCACCCCACCCTCCTCCTCACTCTCACCTCCACCATCACACCCACACTCACCCCCACCCCCACTCCCACCCCCACTCCCACCCTCACCCTGACCATCACCCTCATCCTCACCACTACCCTGAAACCAACCCGCAACCCCACCCTCACACTCACCCTCATCCACACCCTCACCCTCACCCCCACCCTCACCCCCAGATTCACCTTCACCCTAAGCCTTACCCTCACCCCACTGCCACCCTCACCTTCACCCTTACCCTCAACCCCAACCCCAATGCCCGCCCTCTCCCCACCCTCACCCTCATCCTAATCCCGACCCAAACCCCCACCCTCCCCCTCCCCCTAAACCAAAACCCCATCATAACCTTCACACTCAACCTCACACCCAGCCCCAGCTGCACCCTCACCCTCACCCCGACCCCACCCCACCCTCCTCCTCACCCTCACCCTCACCTCCACCCCCACCATCACTCTCAGCCGCACCCTCACCCCGAGACTGACGCTCACCATCACCGTCTCCCTTACCCCCACCCTCACCTTCACCCTCACCCTTACCCCAACCCCCAAAATCGCCCTCACCCTCACCGTCAAACCCACCCCCACGCACACCCCCACCCTTACGCTCACCCTCACCCCCACTCCCACCCTCACCCTCACTCACACCGCCACCCCCACCCTCACCCTCAGTTTGGAGCTGCGTGGTGAAACGCAGCGAGCCCCAGAACTGGGGTCTAAGCTCCCTGCCCCCCAGAAGGCCCCAGCTGAGGGGTCCTGGTCATACTTACAAACTCTGTTTGGACTCTTTCCTCACAACCCTAATAAACCTTCTGTTCCACTGGCTTGCTGAGAGTCACATTGAAGAGGGGTGCAGGACCTGATTCCCCCACTCCGTGACAACTGGTGAGGTGGGATCTTCTGCACCCCATGAACAGCACTTCCTGCAGTAAGTGACTGGAGAGCAGTACAACGAAGGGGGATTGATGGGGAGCAGGTTGCTGAAGAGGCAGAGAGAAGCGGTTTCAGGGGGCGGATTAGTTACGCTTAACCGTGAGGGGTGTGACCAGTGAGAAGGGCTGGCACACTAGGGGTTCCTCCTGGAAGCCGTGGGGGCCAAGACCGCACAGGCCTGAGAGTGGCCAACAGGAAGATGTATGCTAAGCACCGTAAGAACGACCTGGTGGAGCTGTGCAGGCAGAGGGGGCTGCGCGTTGGAAAGTCCACCAAAGACCAGCTGATTGCGTAGCTGGAGGAGAAGGATCGCTTGGATGACCCGATCCCTGTCCCTGGGGGAAGCCGCCCGACAGACGCAGCATGGGCCCCAGGGCCTGACCTGGCTGGGAGGGGGTCAGACTGCTGCCGAGGACATCCCAAGACCCCTCTCGCCTCTGCACAGGGGAGAGGTTGGGGAAAGCCCAGCAAATACCGAGGACACCTGACCCCAGCGGCCAGCAGGGGATCTTCCCGGAGGAGCTCCCCATCCCAGCAGTGGAGGCGGCTGGATTGGGAGATGAAAATGAAGGAGCTGGAGGATCGCGAAAAGCAGCGTCAGCATGAGGTGCAAGAGAAGGAGAAACAACGCCAGCATGAGGAGAAACAACGCCAGCATGAGCTGGAGCTGGCCAGACTGAGGAGCAGTGAGGCCCCGGCTGCGGTGAGTGAGGGGGGACCCAAGACTACAGGGAAGTTTGATTGTAACTTCCTGGCCCGGCGTAAGGAAGGGGAAGACATAGACAGCTTCCTGGCGGCCTTTGAGAATGCCTGCAGGTTGCCCAAGGTTGACCCTGCAGACAAGATCCAGTATCTCACCCCCTTACTAGGCCCTGCAGGCCTGGACGTGTACGGCCGAATGAAAGAGACGGAGACTGGGGACTATGAACTGTTCAAAAAGGCCCTGCTTTGTGAGCTTGGGCTGACTCCCGAGATGTACCGTCAAAGGTTCCGGGGTCAGCGAAAAACCCCTGAGATCACGTACCTACAATTGGCCAACCGGATACATGGATACGCCCGCAAGTGGACCGCTGGGGCCCAAACTATGGAGGGCCTGCTCAAACTATTCCTAGTGGAACAGCTGTATGAACAGTGCCCATCAGACCTGAAGCTATGGTTGATGGACAAAAATCCAGGGAGCCCGCAGCACGCAGGGCGGCTGGCCAACAAGTTTGTGAACAGTCGGTCAAGGGGTGGCAGGGAGGAATCCCAAAGGAGCAGGCCCACCCTGAGGCAGCAAGAGAGTCACCATGGGACCTCCCAAAGGGGAAATAGGGAGAACCCCCTCCCGAGGGGAACCTCCGACATCAGAACCAACCGACCTGCTCGAGGGCACCAACGGGACATGAGCTGCTATCACTGCGGCCAGAGGGGCCACTTACGGTCCCAGTGCCCCAAGATCAGAGAGAGACTGAGCAGACCAAACCCACACCGGGTTAACTGGGTAGGGACCCAGCCGGATGAGGGGCCGACAGCCCAGAGGAGGGGGGCTGGATGCTCCGGACTCAGGGTTCTTGGTTTATAGGGTGGGCGCGGGGCTGTCCCTCCGGAGAGAGTGCCTTGTTTCCCTGGAGATAGATGAGAGGAAGGTCACTGGATACTGGGATACGGGCGCAGAGGTGACGCTGGCCCGGCCCGAGGTGGTGGCCCCAGATCGGGTGGTACCCAACACCTACCTGACCCTAACAGGGGTGGTCGGGACTCCGTTCAAGGTACCCGAGGCGAGGGTACACCTGAAATGGGGGGCCAAGGAGGACCCCAAGGACGTAGGGGTGCACCAGCATTTGCCCACTGAGGTACTGATGGGGGGGGGACCTAGAAGACTGGCCCAATGAATCCCAGGACACCCTGGTCGTGACCCGTAGCCAGAGCCGGCAAGGGGCGCTACGCCCGGGCCTCGGAGAGGGTGCCTCACACAGGGTGCAGGACCCTGCCCCAGTGGGGAGGGAGTACCCCAGGACCAGGCGCAGAGAGGCTGCAGCCTCAGACACAGACAGCACAAGGGAGCAGGCTCCTATCCCTTCCCCAGCGGTTGAGTTCCAGGCCGAGTTACAGAGAGATCCCTCCTTGCGGAAGCTCAGGGACCTGGCCGACCGCAGGGAGGCGCAGACCATGTGGAGAGGCTGCCAGGAGAAGTTCCTCTGGGAGAAGGGGTTCCTGTACCGGGAATGGGCTCCCCCCGGTGAGATGGAGACATGGGGGATCAGGAGGCAGCTGGTGGTCCCCCAGAAGTATCGCCGCAAGCTACTGTACCTGGCCCATGACATCCCTCTCGCAGGGCACCAGGGAATCCGGCGCACCAGGCAGAGGCTGCTACAGAACTTTTACTGGCCTGGGGTCTTTACAACTGTCCATCAGTACTGCCGGTCCTGTGACCCCTGCCAGCGGCTGGGGAAGGCTCGGGACAAGCGGAAAGCGGCTTTGAGGCCTTTGCCCATCATAGAGGAGCCCTTCCAGAAGGTGGCTATGGACATAGTGGGGCCTCTCAGGAAGACAACCCGGTCGGGGAAGAAATACATTCTGGTGGTGGTAGATTTCGCCACCCGCTACCCCGAGGCGGTGCCCTTATCCTCCATTGAAGCAGACACCGTGGCGGATGCGCTGCTGACCATTTTCAGCCGAGTGGGGTTCCCCAAGGAAGTCCTGACAGACCAAGGGTCCAACTTCATGTCGGCCCTGCTCCGGTGCTTGTGGGAGAAATGTGGGGTCCGGCACAGCTGGGCCTCAGCATATCATCCCCAGTCCAATGGGCTGGTGGAGAGGTTCAATGGGACGCTAAAGATGATGCTGAAAACCTTTATGAACCAGCACCCGCAGGACAGGGACAAGTACCTACCGCACCTACTTTTCGCGTACAGGGAAGTGCCCCAGGAGTCTACCGGATTCTCGCCCTTCGAACTGTTATACGGCAGGAGGGTGAGGGGGCCCCTGGACCTGATGAGAGACGAATGGGAGGGGGAGGCTGCCCCCGAGGGAGAGTCAGTGGTGGAGTATGTCCTGACCTTCCGAGAGAGACTTACTGAGCTCATGGGCCTGGCCAAGGGAAATCTGGCCAGAGCCCAGAGGAAGCAAAAGGTCTGGTACGACCACACAGCACGGGCCCGCGCCTACGCCACCGGGGATCAGGTGATGGTTCTCATCCCCGTGAGGAAAAACAAGCTGCAAGCCGCTTGGGAAGGCCCTTTCAAGGTTGTCAAGCAGCTAAATGAGGTAAATTATGTGGTGGAGCTGTCTAACCGGGCACACCACTGCCGGGTGTACCATGTCAATATGATGAAGCCATATTATGACAGGGGGAATGTGGTGCTGGCCGTGTGTGGACATTGGGAGGAGCAGGGAAGTGACCCTCTAGTAGATCTATTCCCTGAGACAAGAGCTGGCTCCTCCGAAGAAACGGTCCCTGTGACGGGTTGGGGCCACAGAGACCTGCTTGGTGCTGCCACCTGGTGTGCCAAGGCTACTTCTACCTCTGCTTCCAGGCCTTTTCCAGTTTGGGACTCCCGAATCCTGTCTGTTTTGAGCCAGATTCCACTGATCTGCTGCAAACACAGACCCAGGTCCGAACCAAGTCCACTTACCCCTGTAAGGCCCCTGGAAGCGCTCTTGCCTTTGACACCCAGCTGCTCAACTCCAAGGAGGTTCAAACCCTTAATCAATCCGTTTTACCCTGTATAAAGCTTATACAGGGTAAACTCATAAATAGTTTGCCTTCTATTTCAAAGATAGAAAGATATGCACAACTGTTGACTTTCCCCAGGCACCAACTCGTACTCAAGGAAACTTAATAAGTAAAAAGTGATTTTAATAAGTACATAAATAGGATTTAAGTGAGTTCAAGTAGTGACAGACAGAACAAAGCAAGTTACTTAGTAAAATAAAATAAAACACGCACGTCTATGTCTATTCAAAGTTAACACGGATAAAAGCCTCACCAGATTCAGATATTTTCCTTTTTACAGGCTGTAGAATTAGCCTGGGTCCAGCAGTTGCTCACACCCCCTAGTGTCTTTTTCCTTTGTTCAGTTCCCCTCAGGAATGTCCTTGGGGGGGGGGGGAGTGGAGAGCCTCTCCCTTTAGCTAGCTGAAGACAAAATGGAAGGGTCTTGCAAGGGCTTTTATAGCCTTTCTTCCTCTCCCTGCGTAGGATCCAGTTGCCCTGGAGTTTTGGGATCACATGGGCAAGTCACCTGTCCATGCGCCCTAACCAGTCTAACCAGTTGCATTCCAGACCCGGCCCCAATGTGGATTGGGGTCTGCAACGTCTTTTGTCTGTCAAGTGCTCGCATTTACCAGGCACATTCTTTGCTCCAAAGATGATCCCATGCACTTACAAAGGCTATGTACAAAACCAGCAAATATAAAACCAGTCTTCATAACTCCAACTACAACAATGATACATACATACAAACAGGAGGAGTAAATTCAGTAGGTCATAACTTTCACAGAGATATGTTACATGGCACATGTAGCATAAAACATATTTTAGTTACATATATACATTTATAAGCATCTCCCCATAAAGTTTTATGGGGAACACCGTCACAGCCTCCTCCTGAACTTACTGCCAGAGACTTGGACACTGTCCATGGCGGAGGCAGTACACATAAAGCCCCTGTTTGTCTTTGGTCACACCCCTTTTCAGTACCGGCACACCACATGGTGTCATTCGTAATGGTTTTAGCAAAATGCGAGGTTCCTGGTCTCCGGGCGCCTGAAAATGGGTTGGGGTGTAGTATTGCTAACAGGATACAGATAGCAATACCTGTTAAGGTGTAGGAACCTCGGCATTTAGCTCTCAGTGCCATGAGGCGGCGTGCCTCAGTTTCCCCGTTCACACAGCAGCCTGGGCCTGTTATGCTTTTGCTGTTGTGCCAAGCTTCCAGCCGGTTACCCGATATAGGCCGACAGGTAACATGTTTGTACGACCGTGAGGTCACCATCCCAAGCATGTCCAACAGTTTTTCCCACCAATCAGGTATGTTCCCCATCTTGAAAGGGTTGACCCTCAGTGTTAACTCCTTTGTTATCACCCACAGATGAAGTAGGGAAAGACACAGGATTACCCACCCGTCTGTATATCCTGGTAGGCACTCTGATGCAGATTCTTCTGCCTCTTTGGAGCAGGCTCCTGAATCAGGCATGGGTTTGAGGTTCTGGCAAGGAAAGGGTGTACTGCAACCCGGCCTGCCCTCGGCCCCTCCCTCTGGAATTTCTCTGGGCTGGTTCCCATCCCCTTGTGTGGCTTCACCCATGCAGAGACTCGCTCCCTTCTGCTTTGAAGAGAGAGGTTTACCTCCTACCCGTGTAGCAAGAACAACCTCTTTCTTGGACACCCCAGTATCTGTTCCCAACAGGTCAGCTGGACGGACTCCTCCCTCCAGGAGGTCTGACCCCCAGCTTTCCCTTCTAACCTGATCCACAGGAGAGGGGTCTGGCATCTGAAATGCAGACTTTTCACCCTCTTCCTGGGCAAGATCCTCCTGACAAAAGGTTGGCGGGCTCTCCGGCCCCCCTCACCTTCCCTCCCTGGGCCTCTATCTGGGCCAGACACTCCCGTGTCCCCCCGAAGAGAAGGTGACCCTGGTCCAGCTGTGGGCTCACAACTGCAAGCTAAGATAGACCCTTCAGTGGCCTGCAAAATTCCCCCCTTGCTATGAGGTAGAACATTCCCCTCCCCCGGGGAGATAATTACAGGACAGGAACTGGCCACAGCTGCCGTCCCTGTGACTTCGCCCCCCCCCTGGGGTTTTCAGCACCAGGTCCCTGCTTGCTGCCACCCAGCCCTGGGACAGATTCTGCCACAGCAAAGAAATCATTTCCCAGTAGAAACGGTGTAAAATTGTGTGACACTGTTGCCACAGTTAGCTTAGCCTGCAAGTTTTCCGTTTGCATGTGTACTTTTGCCAGAGGTGCAATGACTTTGTAGCCACCCACCAGCTCCAATTCCGCCACTTTACCCGGCAACCAATCCTTCTCTTGGATCAGGTCCCTCCTGACTATAGAAATTGCAGCACCTGTATCTCTCAACCCAGTGATTACCTTCCCATTCAGTCTAACAGCATGCACATGCTCACTGCTTGGTGGTGTAGAAGTCAACTTCACAAACCCTGTGTGGAAAGAGGCAGCAGCTTCATGGGCCGCTTGATGCCTGTTTTCACTCAGCAGGGGACACTTATCTCTCAGGTGCTCGGTGGACTTACATCGATAGCACCTCCTGGGCTCCTCTGATTGTACAGGGAATTTGGGACGAGTACTAGGGGAATGGGGAGGTGAGCGCCCAGCCTCCTTTTTCCCAGGGGTAACACGGTGACTCTGTTTTCCTTCGACCCTGTACCCCTCTGCCAGTGGTTTATGCTTAATTGCAGCTTGCGCCTGCTCATAAGAGTCTGCAAACCCAGCTAATTCACTAACTGCTTTTACCTGTTTGTCCCACAAGTACTGTTTTACATCATCACTGCACATATTCAGGAATTGTTCCTGAGCAACCAAATCATACATCCCTTCAAAGCTTGTAATGTCTTTTCCCCTCACCCACTTATCTACCAGAACTGTCATTTCATTTGCATAAGCCACATTACTTAATCCATCTCCCCTCTTAAGACTCCTGAATTTAACCCTGTAGGTTTCAGGTGTAACCTGAAACTGTTTCAAAACCAGTTCCTTAAATTTACCATACTTGGAGGCATCCCCAATGGGCATCTTATTGAATACGTCCAGAGCTCTGCCAGTCAATTTGGCTATCAAGGTGGTCATTTTTTGATCTTCAGGGATCGCATGGAGGGAGCACAGTCTCTCGAAGGTGATAAAATATTCGGCTATATCCTTGGATTCATCATACTGGAGGCATAGACGCTCCCATTTGGGGATTTTTGGGGAAGCAGAGCCGGCAGCTGAAGGGTTTCGACTCTTCAACTCTGCGATGGCCAGTTCATGCTTCTGGGCCTCCATAGCTCTCTTGTGGGCCACCTCCTCCCTGATTCTTTCTGCTTTCATAGCTCTCTGGTGGGCCAGCTCCTCTGCTTCCATAGCTCTCTTGTGGGCCTCCTCAGCTCTCTTGTGGGCTTCTGTCTCTGCACTAATTTCCAGCGTACGTAATTCGATTCGTCTCCGATGTTCGTTCTCTTTCTCTGTTATTTCGACTGCACTCAGATCAGGAGCTCTTCAGTTAAGAGACTTTCCCAGCTACCCTGATCTTCACTCTTACTTATTTGATTTCCTTTTCTGTCCCTACTTCCCTTACCCGAAATAAGCAAACAGAAACTAACAAACCAGTAACCACTTTGTCTGTTTTCCAGCCACCACACTTAAAACTCACTTAAAATCACTACCAGTATGTCATTTTGCAGTATCCTGTCTGCAAAAGCAGGTCCAGGCCTTTATTGGGATGGCGGGGTACTATCGAAGATTTGTGCCCCACTTTAGCGCCATAGCCACCCCCATCACTGAGCTACGCAAGAAGGGGAAGCCAGACAAGGTGGTCTGGACCGAGGAGTGCCAGAGGGCTCTCTGTGCACTGAAGGAGGCTTTGATCAGGGGCCCGGTTCTGGCAAACCCAGATTTTGACAAGCTCTTATGGTGTTCACCGACGCCTCAGACATGGGACTGCGGGCCGTGTTAATGCAGGAGGATGAAACGGGGCAGAGACACCCCATCGTGTATTTAAGCAAGTAGCTGCTACCCCGAGAGCAGAATTATGAGGCCATCGAGAAGGAATGCCTGGCCATGGTGTGGGCCCTCAAGAAACTAGAGCCGTATCTATTTGGGCGACACTTCACCGTGTACACCGACCACTCGCCCCTGACCTGGCTACACCAGATGAAAGGGGCCAACGCTAAGCTCCTCAGGTAGAGCCTGCTCCTGCAGGATTACGACATGGACGTGGTCCATGTGAAAGGAAGTGCCAACCTGATAGCGGATGCGTTGTCCCGGAGAGGGGGCCCTGAACGTCCCCAGGCCACTGGTTAGAGTGACCCCGCTCAGTACAGTCTCGAAGAGGGGAGAGATGTGATGGAGTAGAGAGCGAGATGGATTTGACTGGGAGGCTGGCTGCATTGGGAAAGGCTGCATCGGGAATGTGAGACTTTACCTGAGGCTGTAACATGAGCCAGGACGGGGGTTGGGAGGTGACACCTTTGGCTGGGAGAATGGTAAAAGGCTAGAGGAGGGGCCCCGGGGGAGGGGAAGAGCCTGCTGGAGGTTTGGCTGGTTTTTGTCAGTTTGGAGCTGGGTGGTGAAACGCAGGGAGCCCCAGAGCCGGGGTCTAAGCTCCCTGCCCCCCAGAAGGCCCCAGCTGAGGGGTCCTGGTCATACTTACAAGCTCTGTTTGGACTCTTTCCTGACAACCCAAATAAACCTTCTGTTCTACTGGCTGGCTGAGAGTCACATTGAATCCCGGGAAGAGGGGTGCAGGACCTGACTCCCCCACACTCCGTGACACCCTCACACTCCCCCCTCCCCACCCCCACCCTCACCCACACCCCCACCCCCAGCCTCAACATCACGCTCACCCTCACCCACACCCCAACACTCACCCTCACCCTCACCCCCACCCTCACCCTCACCCTCACTCCCACCCCTCCCTCACCCCCACACCCACCCTTACCGTCAACCTCACCAAAATCCCCACCCCAACCCTCACCCTCACCCTAACCACAATCCCCCACACCCACCCTCACCCTAACCCCCACCCCCACTCCTCATCCTCATCCGCACCCTCACCCTCACCATCACTCCGACTCCCACCCACACACTCACCGTCACCCCCACCCCCAACCTCACCGTCACCCTCACCCTAACCCCCACTCCCATGCCCACCCTCTCCCCCATCCACACCCTCACTTCCACCCCCACCCCCACAACAACACTCACCCTCACCGTCAGCCCCACACCCACACCCACATCCCCACCCTCACCCTCACCCCCACCCTCACCCTCACCCCACCCCCACCATCACCCTCACCAACCCCCCATCCTCACCCTCACACTCCCCCTCCCCTCTTGCACTCACCTACTTGTGCTTCTTCCTGGTATCCCACTTCCCCACTTACCTCGGGGCTTTGGTCTCCTTCCCCCTCACACTAACCCCACCCCAACCGTCACCCCACCCCCACCCTCACCTTCACTCTCACCCCCATCCGAACCCCCACCCTCACCATCACCCTCGCCCCCACCCCCACGCTCACCCTCACCCTAATCCTCATCCTCACCCTCACGCCACCCCCAGCCCCACGCCCACCCTCACCCTAAACCTCACCCCCACCGCCACTCCGACCCTCACCCTCACCCCCACCCCCACCCACACTCTCACCCTCACCCACCACCCTAACCCTCATCCTCACCCTCACCCCACGCACAGCCCCACTCCCACCCTCACACTCACCCTCACCCCCACCGCCACACCGACCCTAACCCTAACCCTAACCCACACCCCCAGCTCCTCCCTCACTCTCACCACCACCCACACCCCCACCCACACCCACACCCACACCCACACCCTCACTCCCACCCCCAACCTCACCCTCACCCCCCACCCCCACAACCACCCACACTCTCACCCTCACCCTCACTCTCACCCACAGCACCGCCCTCAACCTCACCCTCACCATCACCCTCTCACTCATCGCCACCCCCACGCTCACCCTCACCCACACAGTCACCCAAACCTCCACTCCCACTCCCACCCTGACCCTCACTCCCACCCCCACCCTCACCCTCACCCCCACTCCCACCCCCCACCCACACCCTGACCCTCACTCTCAACCCAACACCCAACCCACCTCCAACCCCACCCACACACTCACCCGACCCGCACCCTCACCGTAACCTCCACACCCACTCTCACTCTCACCCTCACCCTAACCCTAACCGTAACACTCACCCTCACCCTCACACACACCACAACACCCACCTCCACCCTCACCCTCACGCTCACCCTCACCATGACCCTAACTCCAAAGCCTACCGTCACTATCACCCTTACCCCCCCCCACCACCACCCTCACCCTCACCCACATCCTCACCCTCAACTTACCCCATCCCCACCCCACCTCCACCCTCACCCTCACCCCGCCCCCTACCCCATCCTCCTCCTCCAACTCACCCTGATCCTCAACTGCACCCCCACCCTCCTCCTCACCCTCACCCTCATCCTCACCTCCACCCCCACCATCACTCTCACCCTCACCCTCACCCCAGCCCGACGCTCACCTTCACCCTCTCCCTTACCCCCACCCTCACGCTCACCCCCAACCTCACCCTCACCCCCACACCCTCTCCCACCCTCACCATCACCACAACTCCCACCACCACCCTCACCCTCACCCTCATGATCGACCCTACCCTCAACCCCACGCCGACCCCCTCCCTCACCCCCAGACTCACCTTCACCCTAAGCCTCACCCACACCCCACCCCCACCATCACCATCACACTCAACCCCACCCCCGCCCTCTCCCCCACACTGACCTTCATCCTAACCCCGAGCCACAACCCAATCCCCACCCCCACCCTCACAATCACCCTCACTCTCACCCTCACCCCCACCCCGACCCAAACCCCCACCCACACCCTCACCCTCACAGTAAAACCAAAACCCACCCTAACCGTCACCTTCACCCTCACCCCCAACCCCAGTCCCACCCTCACTCTCACTCTCACCTTCGCACCACCCCGACCCCCACCCGAACCCGAACCCCACCCGAACCCGAACCCCACCCCCACCCTCCTCCTCACCCTCACTCTCATCCTCAGCTCCACCCTCAGCCTCTCCCTCAGCCTCACCCTCACCCTCAACCCCACCCCCACTCCCACTCTCACCCCCACCCCCACTCCCCCCTCACCCTAACCCCAAACCTACCCACACCCTCACTCTCACCCTCACACTCACCGTCACTCTCACACTCAGCCTAATCCTAACCCTCACCCTCACGCTCAACCTCACCCTCACCCCAACCGCCCCTTTCGCCCCCCACTCCCACCCTAATCCTCACACTCATCCACAACACAAACGTCACCCTCACCATCACCCTCACCCTCAACCCCACCCCCAACCTACCTCACCCTCACATTTACCCCAACCCCCCAAATCTCCCTCACGCTCACAATCAAACCCACACCCACGCACACCACACCTCCACCCTTATGCTCACCCCCATCCCCACTCCCACCCTCACCCTCACTCAGACCCCCACCCCCACCCTCACCCTCACCCTCACGTCAATCCCCAGCCCCACCCCCACCCTCACCCTCACCCTCACCATCAACCCCAACCCCACCCCCACCCTCACCCTCACTCTCACCCTCACCCTAACCCTCACCCTCAACTTCACCCCAACCCTCACCCCCACAACAACCCCGAACCTCGCCCTCACCCTATCCCCCAAACCCACCGTCACCATCACCCTCACACTAACCCCCAAACACTCCATCAATATCCCCTTCACCCTCACCCTCACCCCAACCCCCACTCCCTCCCTCTCCCTCACCCTCACCCTCACAATAAAACCAAACCCCACCCTAACCCTCACCTTCACCCTCACCCCCAACCCCAGTCCCACCCTCACTCTCACTCTCACCCTCGCCCCACCCCGACCCCCACCCGAACCCGAACCCCACCCCCACCCCCACCATCCTCCTCACCCTCACTCTCATCCTCAGCTCCACCCTCAGCCTCTCCCTCAGCCTCACCCTCACCCTCAACCCCACCCCCACTCCCACTCTCACCCCCACCCCCACTCCCACCCTCACCCTAACCCCACTCCTACCCACAACCTCACTCTCACCCTCACACTCACCATCACTCTCACACTCAGCCTAATCCTAACCCTCACCCTCACACTCAACCTCACCCTCACCCCAACTGCCCCTTTCACCCCCCACTCCCACCCTATCCTCACACTCACCCTCAACCCAAACGTCACCCTCACCATCACCCTCACCCTCAACCCCACCCCCAACCTACCTCACCCTCACCCTTACCCCAACCCCCCAAATCGCCCTCACGCTCACCGTCAAACCCACACCCACGCACACCCCACCCCCACCCTTATGCTCACCCCATCCCCACTCCCACCCTCACCCTCACTCAGACCCCCACCCCCACCCTCACCCTCACCCTCATGTCAATCCCCAGCCCCACCCCCACCTCATCCTCACCCTCACCACCAACCTCAAACCCACCCCCACCCCCACCCTCACTCTCACCCTCACCCTAACCCTCACCCTCAACTTCACCCCAACCCTCACCCCCACAACAACCCCGAACCTCGCCCTCACCCTATCCCCCAAACCCACCGTCACCATCACCCTCACACTAACCCCCAAACACTCCATCAGTATCCCCTTCACCCTCACCCCCACCCCAACCCCCACCCCCTCCCTCTCCCTCACCCTCAACCTTAGCCGAACCCCCACAATAACCCTGAGCTTCACACTCAACCCCACACCCACGCCCACCCCACCCCCACTCCCACCGCCACCCCCACCCCCACCCTCACGCTCACACTAACCCTCAAACCCACCGTGAGCATCACCTTCACCCTCACCCCGACGTCCACCATCACCCTCATACTCACCCTCACCACCACCCCACCCCCCACCCTCACCCTCACCCTAAACCCAACCCCCACCCCCACCCCAACCTCTCACCCTCACCCTAACCCTAACCCTAATACTAACCCTAACCCTCACCCTCAGTTTAACACTCACCCCAACCCCCACCCCCACCCCAGCCACCCCCTCACCCCCACCTCACCCTCACAATCACCCCGACCCCCACCCCCACCCTCCTCCTCACCCTCACCCTCACCCTAACCCCCACCCCCACCCATCACCCTCACCCTCAGCGTAACGCTCAACCTGACCCCCACCCCCACCCTCACCCTGTGACGCTGAGGGTGAGGTGGGGCGGTGGGGTGGTGGTGACGGTGAGTTAAGGGATTTGGTGGGGGTGGGGTTTGTGGTGTGGGTGAGCGTGAGGGTGAGCGTGAGGGTGAGGGTGGGGGTGGGAGGGAGGATCAGGGTGGCAGTGAGGATGGGGGTAGGTGTCAGGGTGATGGTGAGGGTTGGGGTGGGGGTTAGGGTGTGGGTAAGGTTGAGGGTCGGGTGCGGGTGAGGGTGAGGATAGGTGGTGAGGGTGGGAGTGAGGCTGAGGGTGAGGGTGAGGGAGGGGATGAGAGTGAGGGAGAGGGTGCGGGTGGGGGTGGGAGTGAGTGTAAAGGTGGGGCTGTGGGTGGGGTGTTCGTGGGCGTGGGTTTGAGGGTGAGGGTGATTGTGGGTTTTGGGGTAAGGGTGAGGGTGACGGTGAGCTTGGAGGTGGGGATGGGGGTGGAGGTGAGGGTGAGGGTGGGGTTTGGGTGAGGGTGAGATTGGGGGTGGGGGTGGGGATGGGGGTTGGAGTGAGGGTGAGGTTGAGGGTGAGTCCATGGGTGAGGGTTAGGGTTAGGGTGAGGGGTGGGGTGGGGGTAAGGGTGAGGTTGAGCGTTACTCCCCCACCCTCAGCCTCATTCTCACCCTCACCCTATCCATAACCATAGCCCTAACCCTAACCCTCACTCACACCCCCACCCCCACCCTCACCCACACCACCACCCCACGCCCACCCTCACCCCAACCGCCACCGCCAACCCCACCCTCACCATGAACGTGAGCCTCACCCCCACCCTCACCCTCACACCCACCCCACCCTCACTCTCACCCCCACCCCTACCCCCACCCCCACCCCAACCCTGACCCTCAACCTCACCCTCACCCCAACCGCCACCTTTAACCCCACCCCCACCCTCACCCTCACCCCAAACCCCACCCTCACCATTACCCTCACCCTCACCCCCTCCCCCCAGCCCACCCCCAACCTCACCCATAACCCCACCTCACCCCCACCCCCAACCCCCACCCCCAACCCCACCCTCACCATCACCGTGAGCCTCACTCCCACCCTCATCCTAATCCCCACCCAACCCTCACCCCAACCGCCACCCCAACCCCACCCTCACCCTCACCCCTACCCCCACCCCAACCCTAACCCTCAACCTCACCCTCACCCCTAACCCTCAACCTCACCCTCACCCCAACCGCCACCCCAAACCTCACCCCCACCCTAACCCTCACCCCAAACCTCACCATTAACCTCCCCCCTCCCCCAACTCCACCCCAACCCCACCCCCACAATCACCCTCACCCTCAAACCCCAAGCCACATCCACGCAATACCTCGCAATGAACAATTCATTCCTGTTCAGAACAAGAACCAAATTTATCCTGGAATCCTCTTAAAAACGCCAGTTAGGTTTGCTGCTTCGCTTCTTGCACTGGATTGCCTCCTCCTAAAGCAGTTATGCGCTACTTGGCTTTTCGTACAGATCCGTTCGTAAGAATACCTCGCAATGAACAATTCAACCTTGTTCACTGCTACTGCCAGCTCTCTCCTGTAATCCTCCTCCAAAAGTTATTTAAATGTACTGCTGCGATATTGGTACAGATCCGTTCGTGAGAATACCTCACTACGATCAATTCAATCCTGTTCACTGCAAGTTCCAAATTTCTCCTGGAAGCCTCTTTGAAACGTCCGTTAGATCTTCCACTGAGCTTTTTGTAGCTATTAGATTTTGAAAATTCCTAAAAAAGCATTTCAATTCTGTTCACTGCTACAGACGAATTTCACATGGAATCCTGCTCCAAAAGCCGTTATGCTGCACTGGTTTGGCTTTTCGTACAGTTCCATTTGAATAATTCACTCCTGTTAACAGCAAGTTCCAAATTTATCCTGGAATCCTCTTAAAAAGGCCAGTTAGCTGTTATGCTGCGCTTTTTGTACACATCGGTTCTTGAAAATTCCTCACAAAGAGCATTTCAATTTTTTCTCTGCTACAACTAAATTTCTCTTGGAATCCTCCTCTAAAATCAATTATGCTGTACAGGTTGGCTTTTCGTACAAATCCGTTCGTAAGAAAACCTCGCAATGAAGAATTCAACCTTGTTAACTGCTACTGCCAAATCTCTCCTGTAATCCTCCTCTAAAAGCTTTTTGAAGGAACTGCTGTGAATTTGGTACAGACCATTAGTGAGAATACCTCACTACGCTCAATTCAATCCTGTTCACAGCAAGTTCCAAATTTATCCTAGAATCGTCTTAAAAACGCCAGTTAGATATGCTGCTGCGCTCCTTGTGCACATCGATTTGTGAAAATTCCTGACATGGAGCATTTCATTTTTTAACTGCTACAGCTAAATTTCTGCTGGAATCCGCCTCAAAAAGCTATTTCGCTGTACTGCTTAGCTTCTGGTACAGATCCCTAACCCCAACCCCCACCCTCACCCTATCCCTAACACAGCGCCACCCTCACTCTCACCACCACCCCACCCTCCCCCTCCATCTCACCCACACCGTCACCCTCACCCTAAACGTCACCCTAACCCCGACCAACAACCCTCACCTTCACTCTCACCCTCACTGTAACCCCCACCCCAACACTCAACGTCACCCTCACGCTCATCCCCACACCCACCCCCTCCCTTACGCTCACCCTCACTCAAACCGCTCATCCCCACCCTCAGCCCAACCCTCACCCCCACCCGCACATTCACTCCAACCCACACCCCGCCCCTCACCCTCACTGTCACCCTCACCCCCACCTTCACCACCACCATCACGTCCCCCCCACCCCACGCCCACCCTCACCCTCACTAACCCGGGGGAGGGTGGGGGTGAGGTTGTGCGTTACAGTGAGGTTGGGGTTGGGCGTGAGGGTTAGGGTGAGACTAGGGGTTTGAAAGTGGGAGTGGGGGTGATGTTGGGGGAGAGGATGAGGGTGGGGTTGGGGTCTAGGGTGAGGGTGGGGGTGGGGTGGGGGTTCTGGTGCGGGAGAGACTGAGGGTGATGGTTACAGTTAGGTTTAGGGTGAGGGTGAGGTTGGGGGTGAGGCTGGGGTGGGGGAAGGAGTTGGGATTAGGGTGGGGGTGAGGGTGGGTGTGGTGGTTAGGGTGAGGGTGAGGTTGGGGGTGGACGTGTGGGTCGGGGTTCGGGTGACTGTGGGGGAGATGGTGGGGGTGGGGGTGCGGGTGAGGGTGAGACTGGGGCTGGGGTAGAGGGTGAAGGTTAGCGTGAGGGTGGGGGGAGAGGGTGGGGGTGTGGGTGAAGGTTAGAGTGAGGGAGAGTCTGGGGGTTAAGGGTGAGGGTGGGGGTGGGGATGGGTATGAGGGTGAGGGTGGAGGTGGAGTTGGGGGTGACGTTGAGCATTATGGGGAGGGTGAGGTGGGGGTGGAGGTGTGGTTCGGCTTAGGGTTGAGGATAAGGATAAGAGTGAGGGCGAGGGTGGGGGTAAGGGTGAGGATGAGGGTGACGGTGAGGAGGAGGGTTGGGGTGGGGGTGAGGAGGAGGGTGAGAGTGAGAAGGAGGGTGGGGCTGGGGGTCGGGGTGCGGGTGAGGGCGAGGATGGGGGTGGGGTGGGGTGAGGGTGAGGGTGAGGGTGAGGGTGAGGTTGAGGGTTTTTGTAGGGTTTGGGGTGAGGTTGGGGGTGGGAGTGGTGATGAGGGTGAGGGTGAGGGAGAGAGTGAGGGTGGGGTGGGGTTGGGGGTTGGGGTGAGGGTGTGGTTTGGGGTGTGAGTGAGGGTAAGGGTGTGAGTGGGAGGGTGAATGTGAGCGTAAGTGTGGGGGTTGGCGGTGGGGGTGTGTGTGGGTGTCGGTGTGGTTTTGTGGTTGAGGGTGAGGGTTCAGGCGAGGGTGAGGGTGAGGGTGGGGGTGGGGGTGGGGTGGGGTTGGGGGTAGGGTTGAGGGTGAGTGTGGGGGTGGGAGTGGGGGTGAGGGTGAGAGTGGGGGTGGGGCTGGGGGTGAGGGTGGGGGTGAGAGTGTGGGTGAGGCTGAGTGTGGGGGTGGAGTGGCGGAGCGCGTGTGGGTGAGGGTGAGTGTGGGGGAGTGGGGGTGGAGGTGAGAGTGATGGTGACGTTGGGCTTGGGGGTTAGGGTGAAGGTGAGGGTGAGGGTGAACATGAGGGTGGGGGTGGGGGCCGGTAGGGGTGATGGTGAGTGTGGGGGTAGGTTGGGGGTGGAGTTGCGGTTATGGTGAGGGCGAGTGTGGGTGTGGCGGTTCGGGTAACCACCCCCACCCCCAACCCCACCCGCACCCGCACCCTCACCCCCACTCCCACTCCCACCCCACCGCCACCCTCACCCACTCCCTCACCTTTACCCTAGCTCCCAATTTCACCGTCACCATCATCCTCAACCGCACCCCACCCCCACACTGACCCTCATGCCCTCTCCCACCCCACGCCCACCATCACCCTCAACCTCACCCTGACACCCACCAGTACCCTCCTCCTCAACCTAGCCCTCATTCTCACCCCCACCCCCACCCTCGCCCTCGCCCACACCCTCACCCCCAGCCTGACGCTCACCCTCTCCCTTACCCCCACCCTCACCCACACCCTCACCCACACCCTCACCGTCATCCCCACCTCAACCTCCACTCCCAACATCACTCTGACCCCCACTCCCACCCCGACCCTCACCCTTCCCCCTCACCCTCAAACCTACCCCTAACCCCATCCCCACCCCCACCCTCACCCTCACTCCAAACCCCACCCGCACCACGACCCTCACCCACACCCGCACACCAACCCCCACCCCCAACCTTAACCATCACCAACACCCTTACCCCAACCCCACATTCACCCTCACCCTCAACCACAAAACCACGCCCACTCACAGTACCACCCCACCCCAAACCTTACGCTCACCCTCACCCTCACCCCCACTCACACCCTAACCCCCACTCACACTCCAACCCTCACCCTCACCCTCACCCTAACTCCTAACCCCACCCCACCTTCACCCTCTCCCTCACTCTCACACTCACCGCAACCCCACCCCCAACCACACCCTCACCCTCACCCCAAACCCACCGTCACACTCACCCTCACCACGACCACCACTCCCACCCTCACCCTCCCCATCCACCCCAGCCCCTCACCCACACTCACCCGCACCCCCACCCCAACCCCACCATCACCCTCACCATCACACCGACCCCCACCGCGATCCTCCTCATCACACTCACCCTCATCCGTACCCCCACCCCCACCCTCGCCCTCACGCTCACCCTCACCCAAACCCTCATCCTCAACCCTCCCCCAACCCCACCGTAACCCCCACCCTCACCCTCACCCCCCCAACCACCCCCCACCCTCACCCTCATGCTCACCCTCTCCCTCGCCCTAATCCTCAGCCTCAACCCAGGTGAGGGTGAGGGAGGGTGTGGGGGTGGGGTTTAGGGTGAGGGTGCAGGTGCAGGTGAGGGTGGGAGTGGGCAGTGGGGGAGGGGGTGAGGGTGAAGTTGAGGGTGAGGGTGAGGGTGGGGGTTAGGGAAAGGGTGAGTGTGAAGGTTAGGGTGGGGTTCGGTTTGGGGGTGAGGGTGAGTGTGGGGGAGTGGGGGTGGAGGTGAGAGTGAGGGTGAGGGTGGGGTTCGTGGTGGGTGGAGGGTGATGGTGATGTTGGGCTTGGGGGTTAGGGTGAAGGTGAGGGTGAGCATGAGGGTAGGGGTGGGGGGCGGTTGGGGTGAGGGTGAGGGTGGGGGTAGGTTGGGGGTGGGGTTGCGGTTAGGGTGAGGGTGAGTGTGGGGGGGGGGGTTCGGGTAACCACCACCACCCCAACCCCCACCCGCAGCCTCACCCTCACCTTTATCCTAACCCCCAAGTTCACCGTCACCGTCATCCTCAACCGCAACCCACCCCCACCCTCACCCTCTCGCTCACTCCCACTCCCAACCCCACCCCCACCCCCACCCTCACCCTCACCTTTACCCTAACTCCCAAATTCACCGTCACCATCATCCTCAACCGCACCCCACCCCACCCTCACCCTCACGACCTCTCCCAACCCACCCACACCGTCACCTTCAACCTCACCCTAACCCCGACCCGCACCCTCCTCCTCACTCTAGCCCTCATCCTCACCCCCACTCCCACCCTCGCCCTCGCCCTCACCCTCACCCCCAGCCTGACGCTCACCCTCATCCTTACCCCCACCCTTACCACCACCCTCGCCCACACCCTCACCCTCATCCCCACCTCAACCTCCATTCCCAACATCACTCTGACCCCCACTCCCACACCCTCCCTCACCCCCACCCTCACCCTCACTCCAAACCCCACCCGCACCATGACACTCCCCCGCACCCCCACCCCCATCCCCAACCTTACCATCACCCTTACCCCAACCCCACAATCACCCTCAACCACAAAATCACCCCCATGCACACCCCCACCTCCACCCCAAACCTTACGCTCACCCTCACCCACACCCACACCCCCACTCACACTCCAACCCTCACCCTCACCCTCACCCTAACCCCTAACCCCAACACCACCCCCACCCTCACCCTCACTCCAAACCCCACCCGCACCACGACACTCCCCCGCACCCCTCACCCCCATCCCCAACCTCACCATCACCCTTACCCCAACCCCACAATCACCCTCACCCTCAACCACAAAATCACCCCCATGCACACCCCCACCCCCACCCCAAACCTTACGCTCACCCTCACCCACACCCACACCCCCACTCACACTCCAACCCTCACCCTCACCCTAACCCCTAACCCCACGCCACCCTCACCCTCAACCACAAAATCACCCCCATGCACACCCCCACCCCCACCCCAAACCTTACGCTCACCCTCACCCACACCCACACCCCCACTCACACTCCAACCCTCACCCTCACCCTCACCCTCACACTCACCCCAACCCCCACCCCCAACCACACCCTCACCCTCACCCTAACCCGAAGCCCACCATCACAATCACCCTCAACCCGACCACCCCCCCCACCCTCACCCTTCCCATCCACCCCATCCCTTCCCCCACACTCACCTGCACCCCCACCCCAACCCCACCCTCACCCCGACCCCCACCACAACCCTCCTCCTCACACTCACCCTCATCCTCACACCCACCCCCACCCACGCCCTCATGCTCACCCTCACCCAAACCCTCATCCTCAACCCTACCCCCAACCCCACCGTAACTCCCACCTTCACCCTCACCCCCATCCCCACACTCACCCTCATCCCCAGACTCACCCTCACCGTCACCATCATCCTCAACCTCAACCTGACCGCCACCAGCACCCTCCTCCTCACCCTAGCCCTCATCCTCACCCCCACACCCACCCTCGCCGTCGCCCTCACCCTCACCCCCAGCCTGATGCTCACCCTCAACCTTACCCCGACCCTCACCCCCACCCTCACACACACCCTCACCCTCATCCCCACCTCAACCTCCACTCCCAACATCACTCTGACCCTCACTCCCACTCCCACCCTCACCCTCACCCTCACCCTCAACCCTACCCCTAACCCCATCCCCACCCCCACCCTCACCGTCACTCCAAACCTCACCCGCACCACGACCCTCACCCGCACCCGCACGCCCACCCCCACACCCAACCTCAAACTCAACGTCACCCTCACCCCCAACCCCACCCTCACCCTCACCCCAACCCCCCATCCTCACTATCACCTTCACCCTCACCCCACCCCTTACCCTAACCGCAACCCCAACCCCCACCCTCACCCTCACGACCACCGAAAAACCCCACCCGTACCCTCACCCTCACCCACACCCTGACCCCCACTCTGACCCCCACTCCCACCCGACCCTCACCCTTCCCCTCACCCTCAAACCTACCCCTAACCCCATCCCCACCCCCACCCTCACCCTGACTCCAAACACCACCCGCACCACGACCCTCACCCACACCCGCACGCCAACACCCACCCCCAACCTAACCATCACCAACACCCTTACCCCAACCCCACATTCACCCTCACCCTCAACCACAAAACCACGCCCACTCACAGTACCACCCCACCCCAAACCTTACGCTCACCCTCACCCTCACCCCCACTCACACCCTAACCCCCACTCACACTCCAACCCTCACCCTCACCCTCACCCTAACCCCTAACCCCACCCCACCTTCACCCTCTCCCTCACTCTCACACTCACCGCAACCCCACCCCCAACCACACCCTCACCCTCACCCCAAACCCACCGTCACACTCACCCTCACCCCGACCACCACTCCCACCCTCACCCTCCCCATCCACCCCAGCCCCTCACCCACACTCACCCGCACCCCCACCCCAACCCCACCATCACCCTCACCATCACACCGACCCCCACCGCGATCCTCCTCATCACACTCACCCTCATCCGTACCCCCCACCCCCACCCTCGCCCTCACGCTCACCCTCACCCAAACCCTCATCCTCAACCCTCCCCCAACCCCACCGTAACCCCCACCCTCACCCTCACCCCCACCCCCACCCTCACACTCACTCTCACCCCCCCAACCACCCCCCACCCTCACCCTCATGCTCACCCTCTCCCTCGCCCTAATCCTCAGCCTCAACCCAGGTGAGGGTGAGGGAGGGTGTGGGGGTGGGGTTTAGGGTGAGGGTGCAGGTGCAGGTGAGGGTGGGAGTGGGCAGTGGGGGAGGGGGGGAGGGTGAAGTTGAGGGTGAGGGTGAGTGTGGGGGTGGGGGTTCGGGTAACCACCACCACCCCAACCCCCACCCGCAGCCTCACCTCACCTTTATCCTAACCCCCAAGTTCACCGTCACCGTCATCCTCAACCGCAACCCACCCCCACCCTCACCCTCTCGCTCACTCCCACTCCCAACCCCACCACCACCCTCACCCTCACCTTTACCCTAACTCCCAAATTCACCGTCACCATCATCCTCAACCGCACCCCACCCCACCCTCACCCTCACGACCTCTCCCAACCCACCCACACCGTCACCTTCAACCTCACCCTAACCCCGACCCGCACCCTCCTCCTCACTCTAGCCCTCATCCTCACCCCCACTCTCACCCTCGCCCTCGCCCTCACCCTCACCCCCAGCCTGACGCTCACCCTCATCCTTACCCCCACCCTTACCACCACCCTCGCCCACACCCTCACCCTCATCCCCACCTCAACCTCCATTCCCAACATCACTCTGACCCCCACTCCCACACCCTCCCTCACCCTCACCCTCAACCCTACCCCTAACCCCAACCCCACCCCCACCCTCACCCTCACTCCAAACCCCACCCGCACCACGACACTCCCCCGCAACCCCACCCCCATCCCCAACCTCACGATCACCCTTACCCCAACCCCACAATCACCCTCACCCTCAACCACAAAATCACCCCCACGCACACCCCCACCCCAAACCTTACGCTCACCCTCACCCCCACCCCCACCCCCACTCACACCCTCACCCCACTCACACCCCACTCCCACCCGCACCCTCTCCTCACCCTCACCTTCAACCCCACCCCCACCCACACCCTCACCCCCACCCCCAACCCCACCCTCACCATCACCGTGAGCCTCACCCCACCCTCATCCTAATCCCCACCCAACGCTCACCCCAACCGCCACCCCCAACCCCACCCTCACCCCTACCCCCACCCCAACCCTAACCCTCAACCTCACCCTCACCACAACCGCCACCCCAAACTCCACCCCACCCCCCTAACCCTCACCCCAAACCTCACCCTCACCGTTAACCTCCCCCTCACCCGCTCCCCCAACTCCACCCCCAACCTCACGCTTAACCCCACCCCCACAATCACCCTCACCCTAAGCACCCCAAGCTACATCCACGCAATACCTCGCAATGAACAATTCAACCCTTTTCACTGCTACTGCCAAATCTCTACTGTAATCCACCTCCAAAAATTATTAGAATGTATTGCTTAGATTTTGGTACAGATCTATTGGTTAGAATCACTCACAATGTACAATTTTAGCCTTTTCACTGCATGTTCCAAAATTTTCCGTGAATCCTCTTAGAAACGCCCACACCCTCCCTCACCCTCACCCTCAACCCTACCCCTAACCCCAACCCCACCCCCACCCTCACCCTCACTCCAAACCCCACCCGCACCACGACACTCCCCCGCAACCCCACCCCCATCCCCAACCTCACGATCACCCTTACCCCAACCCCACAATCACCCTCACCCTCAACCACAAAATCACCCCCACGCACACCCCCACCCCAAACCTTACGCTCACCCTCACCCCCACCCCCACCCCACTCACACCCTCACCCCACTCACACCCCACCCCCACCCGCACCCTCTCCCTCACCCTCACCTTCAACCCCACCCCCACCCACACCCTCACCCCCACCCCCAACCCCACCCTCACCATCACCGTGAGCCTCACCCCACCCTCATCCTAATCCCCACCCAACGCTCAACCCAACCGCCACCCCCAACCCCACCCTCACCCCTACCCCCACCCCAACCCTAACCCTCAACCTCACCCTCACCCCAACCGCCACCCCAAACTCCACCCCACCCCCCTAACCCTCACCCCAAACCTCACCCTCACCGTTAACCTCCCCCTCACCCGCTCCCCCAACTCCACCCCCAACCTCACGCTTAACCCCACCCCCACAATCACCCTCACCCTAAGCACCCCAAGCTACATTCACGCAATACCTCGCAATGAACAATTCAACCCTGTTCACTGCTACTGCCAAATCTCTACTGTAATCCACCTCCAAAAATTATTAGAATGTATTGCTTAGATTTTGGTACAGATCTATTGGTTAGAATCACTCACAATGTACAATTTTAGCCTTTTCACTGCATGTTCCAAAATTTTCCGTGAATCCTCTTAGAAACGCCAGTAAAATACGCTGCTGGGCTGCTTCTTCGTGAAAATTCCTCACAAAGAGCATTTCAATTTTTTCACTGCTACAACTAAATTTCTCCTGGAATCCTCCTCAAAAACCAATTATGCTGCAATGGTGGGCTTTTCGTACCGCTCTCTCCTGGAATCCTCCTCCAAAAGTATTTAAAAGTATTGCTACAATTTTGGTACAGATCCGTTCGTGAGATCTTCACAAAATATCCTTACAATGTTGAATTCAAACCTTTTCACAGCAAGTTCCCAAATTAACCTGGAATAATCTTAAAAACTCAAGTTAGATGTGATGCTGTGGCTCATGTGCAAATCGATTAGTGAAAATTCCTCACAAAGAGCATTTCAATTTTTTCACTGCTACAACTGAATTTCTCCTGGAATCCTCCTCCAAAAGCAATTATGCTGTACAGGTTTGCTTTTCGGACAAATCCGTTCGTAAGAATACCTCGCAATGCACAACTCAATGCTGTTCACTGCTCTTGCCAAATCGCTCGTGTAATCCACCTCCAAAACCTATTTTAATGAATTGCTACGACTTTGGTACAGATTCTTTCGTGATAATACCTCACAATGAACAATATAATCCTATACATGGCAAGTTCCATAATTTTCCAGGAATCCTCTTGAAATATGCCAGCTAGATATGCAACGGGGTTTCTTGTACGTGAAAATTACTGAAAAAGAGCATTTCAATTTTTTCACTGCTTCAGCTAAATCTCTCCTGGAATCCAGCTCGAGAAGCTATTTGAATGTACTGCTGCATTTTTGGTAAAATCCTTTCGTAAGAATACCTCAGAATGAACAATTCAATCCTGTTAACAGCACGTTCCAAATTTATCCTGGTATCCTCTTAAAAAGGCCAGTTAGATGTTCTGCTGTGCTTTTTGTACAGATCGGTTCGTGAAAATTCCTCACAAATATCATTTCTATTTTTTAATTGCTACAACTAAATATCTCCAGGAAACTTCCAGAAATCAATTAGGCTGCAATGCTTGGCTGTTCGTAATGTAACGCTTGTGAGAATACCTCGTTTTGAATAACTGAACCCTGTTCACTGCTACTGCCAAATCTCGCCTGGAATCCGTCTCCAAAATATATATAAGTTTACTGCTGCGATTTACATACTGATCCGTTCGTAAGAAAAACCTCACTTCAATCAATTCAATCCTGTTAGTGCAAGCTCCAAATTCCTCCCGGAAGCCTCTTTGAAACGCCAGCTCGACGTTCTACTGCGCATTTTGTATCTATTAGTTTATGAAAATTCCAAAGCATTTCAATTCTTTTCACTGCTACAGATAAATTTCACGTGGAATCCTCCTCCCAAAGCCATTAAGCTGCACTGGCTGACTTTTCGAGAAAATCCGTTCGTGAGAATCCCTTACAATGAACAATTCAATCCTGTTAAGAGCAGGTTCCAAATTTATCCTGGAAGTAGATGTTCTGCTGCGCTTTTTGTACAGATCGGTTCGTGAAAATTCCTCGCAAAGAACATTTCAATGTTTTCACTGCTACAACTAAATTTCTCCTGGAATCATCCTCCAAAAGCAATTATGCTGTAGAGGGCTTTTCGTACAAATCCGTTCGTAAGAATACCTCGCCATGCACAATTCAATCCTGTTCACTGCTATTGCCAAAGCGCTCCTTTACTCCTACTTCAAAGCCTATTTTAATGAATTCCTACGACCTTGTTATAAATCCGTTCGTGAGACTACATCACTATGAACAATTTAATCTTTTACACGGCAAGTTCCATAATTTTCCAGGAATCCTGTTGAAATATGCCAGCTAGATATGCAGCGGAGCTTCTTGTGCGTGAAAATTACTGGAAAAGAGCATTTCAATTTTTTCACTGCTTCAGCTAAACTTCTCCTAGAATCCTCCTCCAAAAGAATTTAAAAGTACTGCTAGGATTTTGGTACAGATCCGTTCGTAAGAATACCACGCAATGAACAATTCAATCCTGTTCACTGCTACATCCAAATCTCTCCTGTAATCCACCTCGAGAAGCTATTTTAATGTACCGCTGCATTTTTGGTAAAGATCCTTTCGTAAGAATACCTCAGAATAAACAATTTAATTCTTTTCACGGCAAGTTGCAAATTTATCCTGGAATCCTCTTAAAAAGGCCAGTTAGATCTTCTGCTGCGCCTTTTGTACAGATCGGTTCGTGAAAATGCCTCACAAAGAGCTTTTAAATTTTTTCACTGCTACATCTAAATTTCACCTGGAATCCTCCACCGAAAGTAATTATGCATCACTGGTGGGCTCGTCGTACAGATCCGTTCGTGGGAATATCTCGCAATGAAAAAATTCAAACCTGTTTACTGCTATTGCCCAATCACTCCTGTAATACACCTAAAAGAGCTATTTAAAGGTAATGCTCCGATTTTGGTCCAGGTTCGTTCGTGAGAATACCTCACTACGATCAATTCAATCCTGTTCAGTGCAAGTTCCAAATTTCTCCTGGAAACCTCTTGGAAACGTCTGTTAGATCTTCCACTGAACTTTTTGTAGCTATTGGAGTTTGAAAATTCCTAAAAAGCATTTCATTTCTGTTCACCTCAACAGACGAATTTCACATGGAATCCTGCTCCAAAAGCCGTTATGCTGCACTGGTTTGGCTATTCATACAGTTCTGTATGAATAATTCACTCCTGTTAAGAGCAAGTTCCAAATTTATCCTGGAAGTCTCTTAAAAAGGCCAGTTAGATGTTCTGCTGCGCTTTTTGTACAGATCGGTTCGTGAAAATTTCTCACAAAGAGCATTTGAATGTTTTCACTGCTACAACTAAATTTCTCCTGGAATCCTCCTCCAAAAGCAATTATGCTGCACTGGTTGGCTTTTCTCCAGATCCGTTTGTAAGAATACCTCGCAATGAACAATTCAACCCTGTTCACTGCTACTGCCAAATCTCTCCTGTAATCCACCTCCATAAGCTATTTGAATATAATGATGCGATTTTGGTACAGCTCCATTCGTAATAATACCTCACAATGAACAATTTAATCGTTTCACTGCAAGTTCCACATTTATCTTGGAATCCTCTTAAAATACGCCAGTTAGATATGCTGCTGGGCTTCTTGTTCGTGAAAAGTCCTCACAAAGAGCATTTTAATTTTTTAACTGCTACAACTAAATGTTTCCATTAATGTTCCTAGAAATCAATTAGGCTGCACTGCTTGGCTTTTCCTACTGTTCCTTTTGTGAGAATACCTCTTTTGCCAATCTCTCCTGTAATACACCTACAAAAGCTATCTAAATGTAATGCTGCCATTTTGGTACAGATCCGTTCGTGAGAATACATAACTACGATCAATTCAATCCTGTTCAGTGCAAGTTCCAAATTTCTACTGGAAGCCTCTTTGAAACGTCCGTTAAACGTTCTTCTGTGCTTTCAAACAAAGCATTTCAATTCTGGTCACTACTACAGAGAAATTTCACCTGGAATCCTCCTCCCCAAGCCGTTATGCTGCACTGGTTGGCTTTTCGTACAAATCCGTTCGTGACAATACCTTGCAATGAACAATTCAATCCTGTTAATAGCAAGTTCCAAATATTTCCAGGACTCTTCTTAAAAAGGCCAGTTAGAAGTTCTGCTGCGCATTTTTTACAGATCGGTTCGTGAAAATTCCTCGCAAAGAGATTTCAATTTTTTCACTGCAACAATTAAATTTCTCCTGGAATCCTCCAGCAAAAATAATTGAGCTGCACTGGTGGGCTTTTCGTCCACATGCGTTTGTAAGAATATCTCGCAATCAACAACTCAACCCTGTTCACTGCTACAGCCTAATCTCTCCTGTTATACACCTATTAAAGCTATGTAAATGTAATGCTGCGATTTTGGTACAGATCCGTTCGTGAGAATACCTTGCTACGATCAATTCTATCCTGTTCACTGCAAGTTACAAATTTCTCCTGGAAGCCACTTTGAAACGTCCGTTAGATGTTCTACTGCGCTTTTTGTACCTATTAGATTTTGAAAATTCCTCAAAAAGCATTTCTATTCTGTTCACTGCTACAGACGAATTTCACATGCAATCCTCCTCCAAAAGCCGTTATGATGCACTGGTTGGCTTTAGGTACAGTTCCGTTTCTCATACCTCGCTATGAATAATGTTCACTGCTACTGCCAAATCGCTCCTGTAATCCACCTCCAAAAGTTTTTTAAAGGAACTGCTTTGACTTTGGTACAGAGCATTAGCTGTACTGCTGAGCTTCTGGTACAGATTCCCTAGACCCAACCCCCATCCCCATCCTCACTGTAACCCCCACCCCAACAGTCAACCTCACCCTCACCCCCACCCACACCCCCTCCCTTACGATCACCCCCACTCAAACCGCCCATCCCCACACTCAGCCGAACCCTCACCCCCAACCGCACACTCACTGCAACCCACATCCCGCCCCTCACCCTCACTGTCACCCTCACCCTCACCCCCGCCCTCACCACCACCCTCACGCCCCACCCGACGCCCACCCTCACCCTCACTATCCCAGGGTGAGGGTGGGGGTGAGGTTGTGCATTATGGTGAGGGTGGGGGTGGGGGTGAATGTTAGCGTGAGACTAGGGGGTTGAGGGTGGGGTGGGGGTGATGTTGGGGGAGAGGATGAGGGTTGGGTTGGGATTGAGGGTGGGGGTGGGGGTTCCGGTGCGGGAGAGGCTGAGGGTGATGGTTACAGTTAGGTTTAGGGTTAGGATCAGAGTGAGGGTGAGGTTGGGGGGTGAGGTTGGGGTGGGGGTAGGCGTTGGGATTAGGGTGGGGGTGAGGGTGGGTGTTGTGGTTAGGGTGAGGGTGAGGTTGGTGGTGGACGTGTGGGTCGGGGTTAGGGTGACTGTGGGGGAGATGGTGGGGGTGGGGAAGCGTGGAGTGTGAGACTGGGGGTGGGGTAGAGGGTGAAGTTGAGGGTGAGGGTGGGGGAGAGGGAGGGGGTGGGGGTGTGGGTGAAGGTTAGAGAGAGGGAGAGTATGGGGGTGGGGGTGGGGATGGGTGTGAGGGTGAGGGTGAAGGTGCTCGTGAGGGTGGGGGTGGATGTGTGGTTGGGCTCAGGGTTGAGGGCGAGCGTGGGGGTGAGGGTGAGGATGAGGGTGACGGTGAGGAGGCGGGTAGGCGTGATGGTGAGGATGAGAAGGAGGGTGGGGGTGGGGGGTCGGGTTGCGGGTGAGGGCGAGGATGGGGGTGGGATGGGGTGAGGGTGAGGGTGAGTGTGGGAGTGGGGGGTGGGGTTGAGGTTGAGGGTGAGGGTGGGGGTGGTGTGGGGGTGAAGGTGGGGGTGAGGGTGAGGGTGAGGTTTGGGGTGTGAGTGAGGGTAAGGGTGTGAGTGGGGAGTGAATGTGAGCGTAGGGTTGGGGGTGGGGGTGTGCGTGGGCATCGGTTTTGTGGTTGAGGGTGCGGGTGATTGTGGGGGTTGAGGTAAGGGTGAGGGTGATGGTGAGCTTCGGGGGTGAGGGAGGGGGTGCGTGTGAGGGTGAGGGTGATGGTAGAGTTGGGTTTCGAGTGACGGTGAGGGTGGCGGTGGGGTTGGGGGTTGGGTTGAGGGTGGGGGGTGGGAGTGGGGCTGAGGGTCAGGGTGGGAGTGGGGGTGGGAGTGGGGGTGGGGGTTGGGGTGAGGGTGAGGGAGAGGGTGGGATGGGGTTGGCAGTAAGGTGAGGGTGAGGGTGGGGGTGAGGGTGAGGGTGATGGTGACGGTGGGTTTGGGAGTTAGGGTTAGCGTGAGGGTGAGGGTGGGGTGAGAGTGGGGGTGGGGTTTGGGGTGAGGGTGAGGGTGGGGGTGGGGTTTGGGGTGCGGGCGATGGTGGGGGGAGGGTGAAGATGAGGGTGAGGAGGAGGCTGAGAGTGGTGGTCGGGGTGAGGGTGAGGGTCAGTCTGGGGGTGAGGGTGGGGGTTGGGGTGGGGGTGAGCGGGGAGGGTTCAGGCGAGGGTGGGGGTGGGGGTGAGAGTGAGTGTAAGGGTGGAGGTGTGCGTGGTTGTGGGTGTGGTTTTGTGGATGAGGGTGAGGAAGATTGTGGGGGTTGGGGTAAGGGTGAGGGTGATGGTGAGGTTGGGGTTGGGGGTGCGGGTGAGGGTGATGGTGAGGGTGGGGTTTGTGTGACGGTGAGGGTGAGGGTGGGGGTGGGTTTTGGGGTGAGGTTGTGGGCGAGGGTGAGGGTTAGGATTAGGATGAGGGTGAGGGTGGGTGAGAGGTGGGTTTTGGTTTAGGGTGAGGATTACGGAGGTTGCGGGGTTTAGGGTGAGGGTGAGGGTGGTGGTGGGGGTGAGGGTGAGTATGAGGGTGATCGTCAGGGTGGGGGTGGGGTGGGGGTGGGAGTGGGGGTGAGGTTGAGCGTTACGATGAGGGTGAGGGTGCGGGTGAGTGTGAGGGTGGGGTTGGGGGTGGGGTTGGGGTTGGGGATGAGGGTGAGGGTGAGCGTAAGGGTGGGGGTGGCAGTGGGGGTGAGGGTGAGAGTGGGGTTGCAGGTGAGGGAGTGGGTGAGGGTGGGGGTGAGGGTGAGGATGAGTGTGGGGGTAAGGGTGAGCGTGACGGTGAACATCGGGCTGGGGGTGAGGGTGAGGGTGAGGGTGAGGGCGATGGTGGGGGTGAGGGTGAGAGTGGGGTTGCAGGTGAGGGTGGGGGTGAGGGTGACGATGAGTGTGGGGGTAAGGGTGAGCGTGACGGTGAACATCGGGCTGGGGGTGAGTGTGAGGGTGAGGGCGATGGTGGGGGTGAGGGTGAAGATGAGGGTGAGGGTGAGGAGGAGGATGAGAGTGGTGGTCGGGGTGAGGGTGAGGGTCAGTCTGGGGGTGAGGGTGGGGGTTGGGGTGGGGGTGAGCGGGGAGGGTTAAGGCGAGGGTGAGGGTGAGGGTGGGGGTGGGGTTCGCGGTAGGGTGAGTGTGAGGGTGAGGGTGAGGGTGGAGGTGGGGGTGGGGGTGAGGGTGGGGGTGAGGGTGTGGGTGAGGCTGAGGGTGGGGGTGCGGTGGGGGAGGGCGTGTGGGTGAGTTTGAGTGTGGGGGAGTGGGGATGGAGGTGAGGGTGAGGGTGGGGTTGGGGGTGGGTTTGAGGGTGATGGTGATGGTGGGCTTGGGGGTTAGGGTGAAGGTGTGGATGAGGGTGGGGGTGGGGGGGCGGTTGGGGTGAGGGTGCGTGTGGAGGTCGGGCTTGGGGTAACCACCACCACCCCACCCGCACCCTCACCCTCACCCTCACCCTGACCCCCATACCCACCCTCACCCTAACCCTAACCGCAACCCCCGCCCCCACCCACCCCCACCGTCACCCTCACGCTCACCCCCACCCCCACCCTCACCACCACTCTCACCCTCACCCTAACACTAACCGTCACCCTCACCCTCACCCCAAACCCCACCCCACCCTCACGCTCACCCCCACTCCCACCCTGACCCCCATCCTCACCCTCACCCTCGCCCTCACCTTTACCCTAACCCCCAAGTTCAATGTCACCATCATCCTCAACCGCACCACACCCCCACCCTCACGTTCTCTCCCACCCCACCCTCACCCTCAACCTCACCCTGACCCCAAACCCTACCCTCGCCCTCGCCCTCACCCTCACCCCCAGCCTGATGCTAACCCTCACCCTTACCCCCACCCTCATCCCCATCCTCACCCACACCCTCACGCTCATCCCCACCTCAACATCACTCTGACCCCCACTCCGAACCCCACCCTCACCCTCACCCTCAACCCTACCCCTAACCCCAATCCCACCCCCACCCTCACCCTCACTCCAAACCCCACCCGCACCACGACCCTCACCCTCACCCGCACCCCCACCCCCACCCCCAACCTCAACCTCACCATCACCCTTACCCCAAACCCACAATCACCCTCAACCTCAACCACAAAATCACGCCCACGCACAACTCCACCCCCACCCCAAACCTTACGCTCACCCTCACCCCCACCCCCACCCCCACTCACACCCTCACCCCACTCACATCCCACCCCCACCCTCACCCTTTACCCTCACCCTCACTCTAACCCCAAGCCGACCGTCACCATCACCCTCACCCCGACCACCACCACCACCCTCACCCTCCCCATCCCCCCATCCCGTCCCCCACACTCACCCGCACCCCCACCCCATCCCCACCCTCACCCTCACCACGACCCCCACCGCCACCCTCCTCCTCACACTCACGCTCATCCTCACACCCACCCCCACCCTCGCCCTCACACTCAACCTCACCCAAACCCTCATCCTCAACCCTACCCCCAACCCCACCGTAACCCCCACCCTCACCCTCACCCCCACCAACCCTCACCTTCATTCCCAGACTCACCCTCACCCTCACCCTAACCTTCACCCTCATCCCCACCCCCACCCTCACCCTCACCCCCACCGCCACAGCCACCCTCACCCTAACCCCGACCCACACCCCCAACCCTACACCCACGCTCACCCTCACACTCAAACTCACCCTCACTTCTACCTCCACCCCCACTCCCACCCTGACCCTCACCTCCACACCCACCCTCACCCTCACCCTCTTCCCAACCCCCAACCTCAACCCAACCCCCAAATTCACCCTCACCACCACCCCGAACCCCACCCTCATCATCACCCTCAGCCTCAACCGCACCCCCACCCCCAACTCACCATCAGCGTCAGCCTTACCTCATCCCCCTCAATCACCCTCACCCTCACCCACAAACTCATACCCAGGACCAAGCACACCCCCAACCCCACCCCCACACTTACGCTCACCCTCATCTCCACCCCCACTCTCACCCTCATCCTCACTCACACCTCAACCACCACCCTGACCCCATCCCCCACCCCAACCCTAACCCTCTCCCTCACCCTCACCACCACCCCCACCCCCAACCTCACCCTCACAGTAACTTCCACTCCCACCCTCACCCTAACCCCAACCCCCACCGCCACCCCACCCCACCCTCACTCTCACCCTCAGCCACACCCTAACCCTAACCCTAACCCTAACACTAACACTCACCCTCATCCTCACACACACCAAACCCCCACCCCACACTCACCCTCACCTTAAACCCCAAGCCAACGATCACCATCACCCTCACCACCACCTCCACCACCACCCTCACTCTCACCCACACCCTCACCCTCACCCTCACCCCCACCCTCACCCTCACCTTCAACCCCAAACCCACCCTCACCCTCACCCCGACCCCCACCCTCCTCCTCCCCCTCACACTGATCCTCACCCGCAACCCAACCCTCTGCTCACCATCACCCTCACCCTCTCCCTTACCCCCACCCTCACCCCCACCCTCACCATCACCCTCACCCCCACTCCCACCCTCACCCTCACCATCACCCTCATCCTCAACACTACCCTCAACCCAACCCCCACCCCCACCTTCAACTCACCCACCCCCACCCACATCCCCACCGTCACACTCACCCCCAGATTCACCTTCACCCTAAGCCTCACCCTCACCCCACTCCCACCTTCACCCTCACCCTCACCCTCAACCCCAGCCCAACGCCCGCACTCTCCCCCACCCTCACCCTCATCTTAATTCCAACCCAAACCCCCACCCTCACCCAGACCCTCACTCCCACTCGCACAATCACCCTCAATCTCACCCTCACCCCCACCCCCACCCAAATCCCCACCCTCACCCTAAACCAAAACCCCACCATAACCCTCACACTCAACCTCACCCCCAGCCCCAGCCGCACCCTCACCCTCACCCTCACCCCGACCCCACCCCACCCTCCTCCTCACCCTCACCTCCACCATCACACCCACACTCACCCCCACCCCCACTCCCACCCCCACTCCCACCCTCACCCTCACCATCACCCTCATCCTCAACACTACCCTGAAACCAACCCACAACCCCACCCTCACACTCACCCTCATCCACACCCTCACCCTCACCCCCACCCTCACCCCCAGATTCACCTTCACCCTAAGCCTTACCCTCACCCCACTGCCACCCTCACCTTCACCCTTACCCTCAACCCCAACCCAATGCCCGCCCTCTCCCCCACCCTCACCCTCATCCTAATCCCGACCCAAACCCCCACCATCCCCCTCCCCCTCCCCCTAAACCAAAACCCCACCATAACCTTCACACTCAACCTCACACCCAGCCCCAGCTGCACCCTCACCCTCACCCCGACCCCACCCCACCCTCCTCCTCACCCTCACCCTCACCTCCACCCCCACCATCACTCTCAGCCACACCCTCACCCCGAGACTGACACTCACCATCACCGTCTCCCTTACCCCCACCCTCACCTTCACCCTCACCCTTACCCCAACCCCCAAAATCGCCCTCACCCTCACCGTCAAACCCACCCCCACGCACACCCCCACCCTTACGCTCACCCTCACCCCCACTCCCACCCTCTTCCTCACTCACACCGCCACCCCCACCCTCACCCTCAGTTTGGAGCTGCGTGGTGAAACGCAGCGAGCCCCAGAACCGGGGTCTAAGCTCCCTGCCCCCCAGAAGGCCCCAGCTGAGGGGTCCTGGTCATACTTACAAACTCTGTTTGGACTCTTTCCTCACAACCCTAATAAACCTTCTGTTCCACTGGCTTGCTGAGAGTCACATTGAAGAGGGGTGCAGGACCTGATTCCCCCACTCCGTGACAACTGGTGAGGTGGGATCTTCTGCACCCCATGAACGGCACTTCCTGCAGTAAGTGACTGGAGAGCAGTACAACGAAGGGGGATTGATGGGGAGCAGGTTGCTGAAGAGGCAGAGAGAAGCGGTTTCAGGGGGCGGATTAGTTACGCTTAACCGTGAGGGGTGTGACCAGTGAGAAGGGCTGGCACACTAGGGGTTCCTCCTGGAAGCCGTGGGGGCCAAGACCGCACAGGCCTGAGAGTGGCCAACAGGAAGATGTATGCTAAGCACCGTAAGAACGACCTGGTGGAGCTGTGCAGGCAGAGGGGGCTGCGCGTTGGAAAGTCCACCAAAGACCAGCTGATTGCGTAGCTGGAGGAGAAGGATCGCTTGGATGACCCGATCCCTGTCCCTGGGGGAAGCTGCCCGACAGACGCAGCATGGGCCCCAGGGCCTGACCTGGCTGGGAGGGGGTCAGACTGCTGCCGAGGACATCCCAAGACCCCTCTCGCCTCTGCACAGGGGAGAGGTTGGGGAAAGCCCAGCAAATACCGAGGGCACCTGACCCCAGCGGCCAGCAGGGGATCTTCCCGGAGGAGCTCCCCATCCCAGCAGTGGAGGCGGCTGGATTGGGAGATGAAAATGAAGGAGCTGGAGGATCGCGAAAAGCAGCGTCAGCATGAGGTGCAAGAGAAGGAGAAACAACGCCAGCATGAGGAGAAACAACGCCAGCATGAGCTGGAGCTGGCCAGACTGAGGAGCAGTGAGGCCCCGGCTGCGGTGAGTGAGGGGGGACCCAAGACTACAGGGAAGTTTGATTGTAACTTCCTGGCCCGGCGTAAGGAAGGGGAAGACATAGACAGCTTCCTGGCGGCCTTTGAGAATGCCTGCAGGTTGCCCAAGGTTGACCCTGCAGACAAGATCCAGTATCTCACCCCCTTACTAGGCCCTGCAGGCCTGGACGTGTACGGCCGAATGAAAGAGACGGAGACTGGGGACTATGAACTGTTCAAAAAGGCCCTGCTTTGTGAGCTTGGGCTGACTCCCGAGATGTACCGTCAAAGGTTCTGGGGTCAGCGAAAAACCCCTGAGATCACGTACCTACAACTGGCCAACCGGATACATGGATACGCCCGCAAGTGGACCGCTGGGGCCCAAACTATGGAGGGCCTGCTCAAACTATTCCTAGTGGAACAGCTGTATGAACAGTGCCCATCAGACCTGAAGCTATGGTTGATGGACAAAAATCCAGGGAGCCCGCAGCACGCAGGGCGGCTGGCCAACAAGTTTGTGAACAGTCGGTCAAGGGGTGGCAGGGAGGAATCCCAAAGGAGCAGGCCCACCCTGAGGCAGCCAGAGAGTCACCATGGGACCTCCCAAAGGGGAAATAGGGAGAACCCCCTCCCGAGGGGAACCTCCGACATCAGAACCAACCGACCTGCTCGAGGGCACCAACGGGACATGAGCTGCTATCACTGCGGCCAGAGGGGCCACTTACGGTCCCAGTGCCCCAAGATCAGAGAGAGACTGAGCAGACCAAACCCACACCGGGTTAACTGGGTAGGGACCCAGCCGGATGAGGGGCCGACAGCCCAGAGGAGGGGGGCTGGATGCTCCGGACTCAGGGTTCTTGGTTTATAGGGTGGGCGCGGGGCTGTCCCTCCGGAGAGAGTGCCTTGTTTCCCTGGAGATAGATGAGAGGAAGGTCACTGGATACTGGGATACGGGCGCGGAGGTGACGCTGGCCCGGCCCGAGGTGGTGGCCCCAGATCGGGTGGTACCCAACACCTACCTGACCCTAACAGGGGTGGTCGGGACTCCGTTCAAGGTACCCGAGGCGAGGGTACACCTGAAATGGGGGGCCAAGGAGGACCCCAAGGACGTAGGGGTGCACCAGCATTTGCCCACTGAGGTACTGATGGGGGGGGGACCTAGAAGACTGGCCCAATGAATCCCAGGACACCCTGGTCATGACCCATAGCCAGAGCCGGCAAGGGGCGCTACGCCCGGGCCTCGGAGAGGGTGCCTCACACAGGGTGCAGGACCCTGCCCCAGTGGGGAGGGAGTACCCCAGGACCAGGCGCAGAGAGGCTGCAGCCTCAGACACAGACAGCACAAGGGAGCAGGCTCCTATCCCTTCCCCAGCGGTTGAGTTCCAGGCCGAGTTACAGAGAGATCCCTCCTTGCGGAAGCTCAGGGACCTGGCCGACCGCAGGGAGGCGCAGACCATGTGGAGAGGCTGCCAGGAGAAGTTCCTCTGGGAGAAGGGGTTCCTGTACCGGGAATGGGCTCCCCCCGGTGAGATGGAGACATGGGGGATCAGGAGGCAGCTGGTGGTCCCCCAGAAGTATCGCCGCAAGCTACTGTACCTGGCCCATGACATCCCTCTCGCAGGGCACCAGGGAATCCGGCGCACCAGGCAGAGGCTGCTACAGAACTTTTACTGGCCTGGGGTCTTTACAACTGTCCATCAGTACTGCCGGTCCTGTGACCCCTGCCAGCGGCTGGGGAAGGCTCGGGACAAGCGGAAAGCGGCTTTGAGGCCTTTGCCCATCATAGAGGAGCCCTTCCAGAAGGTGGCTATGGACATAGTGGGGCCTCTCAGGAAGACAACCCGGTCGGGGAAGAAATACATTCTGGTGGTGGTAGATTTCGCCACCCGCTACCCCGAGGCGGTGCCCTTATCCTCCATTGAAGCAGACACCGTGGCGGATGCGCTGCTGACCATTTTCAGCCGAGTGGGGTTCCCCAAGGAAGTCCTGACAGACCAAGGGTCCAACTTCATGTCGGCCCTGCTCCGGTGCTTGTGGGAGAAATGTGGGGTCCGGCACAGCTGGGCCTCAGCATATCATCCCCAGTCCAATGGGCTGGTGGAGAGGTTCAATGGGACGCTAAAGATGATGCTGAAAACCTTTATGAACCAGCACCCGCAGGACAGGGACAAGTACCTACCGCACCTACTTTTCGCGTACAGGGAAGTGCCCCAGGAGTCTACCGGATTCTCGCCCTTCGAACTGTTATACGGCAGGAGGGTGAGGGGGCCCCTGGACCTGATGAGAGACGAATGGGAGGGGGAGGCTGCCCCCGAGGGAGAGTCAGTGGTGGAGTATGTCCTGACCTTCCGAGAGAGACTTACTGAGCTCATGGGCCTGGCCAAGGGAAATCTGGCCAGAGCCCAGAGGAAGCAAAAGGTCTGGTACGACCACACAGCACGGGCCCGCGCCTACGCCACCGGGGATCAGGTGATGGTTCTCATCCCCGTGAGGAAAAACAAGCTGCAGGCCGCTTGGGAAGGCCCTTTCAAGGTTGTCAAGCAGCTAAATGAGGTAAATTATGTGGTGGAGCTGTCTAACCGGGCACACCACTGCCGGGTGTACCATGTCAATATGATGAAGCCATATTATGACAGGGGGAATGTGGTGCTGGCCGTGTGTGGACATTGGGAGGAGCAGGGAAGTGACCCTCTAGTAGATCTATTCCCTGAGACAAGAGCTGGCTCCTCCGAAGAAACGGTCCCTGTGACGGGTTGGGGCCACAGAGACCTGCTTGGTGCTGCCACCTGGTGTGCCAAGGCTACTTCTACCTCTGCTTCCAGGCCTTTTCCAGTTTGGGACTCCCGAATCCTGTCTGTTTTGAGCCAGATTCCACTGATCTGCTGCAAACACAGACCCAGGTCCGAACCAAGTCCACTTACCCCTGTAAGGCCCCTGGAAGCGCTCTTGCCTTTGAAACCCAGCTGCTCAACTCCAAGGAGGTTCAAACCCTTAATCAATCCGTTTTACCCTGTATAAAGCTTATACAGGGTAAACTCATAAATAGTTCGCCTTCTATTTCAAAGAGGTCACCATCTCAAGCATGTCCAACAGTTTTTCCCACCAATCACGTATGTTCCCCATCTTGAAAGGGTTGACCCTCAGTGTTAACTCCTTTGTTATAACCCACAGATGAAGTATGGAAAGACACAGGATTACCCACCCGTCTGTGTATCCTGGTAGGCACTCTGATGCAGATTCTTCTGCCTCTTTGGAGCAGGCTCCTGAATCAGGCATGGGTTTGAGGTTCTGGCAAGGAAAGGGTGTACTGCAACCCGGCCTGCCCTCGGCCCCTCCCTCTGGAATTTCTCTGGGCTGGTTCCCATCCCCTTGTGTGGCTTCACCCATGCAGAGACTCGCTCCCTTCTGCTTTGAAGAGAGATGTTTACCTCCTACCCGTGTAGCAAGAACAACCTCTTTCTTGGACACCCCAGTATCTGTTCCCAACAGGTCAGCTGGACGGACTCCTCCCTCCAGGAGGTCTGACCCCCAGCTTTCCCTTCTAACCTGATCCACAGGAGAGGGGTCTGGCATCTGAAATGCAGACTTTTCACCCTCCTCCTGGGCAAGATCCTCCTGACAAAAGGTTGGCGGGCTCTCCGGCCCCCCCTCACCTTCCCTCCCTGGGCCTCTATCTGGGCCACACACTCCCGTGTCCCCCCGAAGAGAAGGTGACCCTGGTCCAGCTGTGGGCTCCTAGCTGCAAGCTAAGATAGACCCTTCAGTGGCCTGCAAAATTCCCCCCTTGCTATGAGGTAGAACATTCCCCTCCCCGGGGGAGATAATTACAGGACAGGAACTGGCCACAGCCACCCCTGCCGCCACAGCTGCCGTCCCTGTGACTTCGTCCCCCCCTCTGGGGTTTTCAGCACCAGGTCCCTGCTTGCTGCCACCCAGCCCTGGGACAGATTCTGCCACAGCAAAGAAATCATTTCCCAGTAGAAACGGTGTAAAATTGTGTGACACTGTTGCCACAGTTAGCTTAGCCTGCAAGTTTTCCGTTTGCATGTGTACTTTTGCCAGAGGTGCAATGACTTTGTAGCCACCCACCAGCTCCAATTCCGCCACTTTACCCGGCAACCAATCCTTCTCTTGGATCAGGTCCCTCCTGACTATAGAAATTGCAGCACCTGTATCTCTCAACCCAGTGATTACCTTCCCATTCAGTCTAACAGCATGCACATGCTCACTGCTTGGTGGTGTAGAAGTCAACTTCACAAACCCTGTGTGGAAAGAGGCAGCAGCTTCATGGGCCGCTTGAGGCCTGTTTTCACTCAGCAGGGGACACTTATCTCTCAGGTGCTCGGTGGACTTACATCGATAGCACCTCCTGGGCTCCTCTGATTGTACAGGGAATTTGGGACGAGTACTAGGGGAATGGGGAGGTGAGCGCCCAGCCCCCTTTTTCCCAGGGGTAACACGGTGACTCTGTTTTCCTTCGACCCTGTACCCCTCTGCCAGTGGTTTATGCTTAATTGCAGCTTGCGCCTGCTCATAAGAGTCTGCAAACCCAGCTAATTCACTAACTGCTTTTACCTGTTTGTCCCACAAGTACTGTTTTACATCATCACTGCACATATTCAGGAATTGTTCCTGAGCAACCAAATCATACATCCCTTCAAAGCTTGTAATGTCTTTTCCCCTCACCCACTTATCTACCACAACTGTCATTTCATTTGCATAAGCCACATTACTTAATCCATCTCCCCTCTTAAGACTCCTGAATTTAACCCTGTAGGTTTCAGGTGTAACCTGAAACTGTTTCAAAACCAGTTCCTTAAATTTACCATACTTGGAGGCATCCCCAATGGGCATCTTATTGAATACGTCCAGAGCTCTGCCAGTCAATTTGGCTATCAAGGTGGTCATTTTTTGATCTTCAGGGATCGCATGGAGGGAGCACAGTCTCTCGAAGGTGATAAAATATTCGGCTATATCCTTGGATTCATCATACTGGGGGCATAGACGCTCCCATTTGGGGATTTTTGGGGAAGCGGAGCCGGCAGCTGAAGGGTTTCGACTCTTCAACTCTGCGATGGCCAGTTCATGCTTCTGGGCCTCCATAGCTCTCTTGTGGGCCACCTCCTCCCTGATTCTTTCTGCTTCCATAGCTCTCTGGTGGGCCAGCTCCTCTGCTTCCATAGCTCTCTTGTGGGCCTCCTCAGCTCTCTTGTGGGCTTCTGTCTCTGCACTAATTTCCAGCGTACGTAATTCGATTCGTCTCCGATGTTCGTTCTCTTTCTCTGTTATTTCGAGTCTGGCAAGATCCAGTTTTACCGTGGCTTCGCTTACAGACATCTTATTGCTGTCTAGTGCTGGGCCACGCTCCTCTGCAGTTCACTGAAACTGGACTGCACTCAGATCAGGAGCTCTTCAGTTAAGAGACTTTCCCAGCTACCCTGATCTTCACTCTTACTTATTTGATTTCCTTTTCTGTCCCTACTTCCCTTACCCGAAATAAGCAAACAGAAACTAACAAACCAGTAACCACTTTGTCTGTTTTCCAGCCACCACACTTAAAACTCACTTAAAATCACTACCAGTATGTCAAAGCAATCAGCTGTGCACAGATCCTGCTCGACTACGCCACTGTGACGGGTTGGGGCCACAGAGACCTGCTTGGTGCTGCCACCTGGTGTGCCAAGGCTACTTCTCCCCCTGCTTCCAGGCCTTTTCCAGCTTGGGACTCCCGAATCCTGTCTGTTTTGAGCCAGATTCCACTGATCTGCTGCAAACACAGACCCAGGTCCGAACCAAGTCCACTCACCACTGTAAGGCCCCTGGAAGCGCTCTTGCCTTTGACACCCAGCTGCTCAACTCCAAGGAGGTTCAAACCCTTAATCAATCCGTTTTACCCTGTATAAAGCTTATACAGGGTAAACTCATAAATAGTTCGCCTTCTATTTCAAAGATAGAAAGATATGCACAACTGTTGACTTTCCCCAGGCACCAACTCGTACTCAAGGAAACTTAATAAGTAAAAAGTGATTTTAATAAGTACATAAATAGGATTTAAGTGAGTTCAAGTAGTGACAGACAGAACAAAGCAAGTTACTTAGTAAAATAAAATAAAACACGCACGTCTATGTCTATTCAAAGTTAACACAGATAAAAGCCTCACCAGATTCGGATATTTTCCTTTTTACAGGCTGTAGAATTAGCCTGGGTCCAGCAGTCGCTCACACCCCCTAGTGTCTTTGTCCTTTGTTCAGTTCCCCTCAGGAATGTCCTGGGGGGGGGGGGTGGAGAGCCTCTCCCTTTAGCCAGCTGAAGACTAAATGGAAGGGTCTTGCAAGGGCTTTTATAGCCTTTCTTCCTCTCCCTGCGTAGGATCCAGTTGCCCTGGAGTTTTGGGATCACATGGGCAAGTCACCTGTCCATGCGCCCTAACCAGTCTAACCAGTTGCATTCCAGACCCGGCCCCAATGTGGATTGGGGTCTGCAACGTCTTTTGTCTGTCAAGTGCTCGCATTTACCAGGCACATTCTTTGCTCCAAAGATGATCCCATGCACTTACAAAGGCTATGTACAAAACCAGCAAATATAAAACCAGTCTTCATAACTCCAACTACAACAATGATACATGCATACAAACAGGAGGAGTAAATTCAGTAGGTCATAACTTTCACAGAGATATGTTACATGGCACATGTAGCATAAAACATATTTTAGTTACATATATACATTTATAAGCATCTCCCCATAAAGTTTTATGGGGAACACCGTCACAGCCTCCTCCTGAACTTACTGCCAGAGACTTGGACACTGTCCATGGCGGAGGCAGTACACATAAAGCCCCTGTTTGTCTTTGGTCACACCCCTTTTCAGTACCGGCACACCACATGGTGTCATTCGTAATGGTTTTAGCAAAATGCGAGGTTCCTGGTCCCCGGGCGCCTGAAAATGGGTTGGGGTGTAGTATTGCTAACAGGATACAGATAGCAATACCTGTTAAGGTGTAGGAACCTCGGCATTTAGCTCTCAGTGCCATGAGGCAGCGTGCCTCAGTTTCCCCTTTCACACAGCAGCCTGGGCCTGTTATGCTTTTGCTGTTGTGCCAAGCTTCCAGCCGGTTACCCGATATAGGCCGACAGGTAACATGTTTGTACGACCGTGAGGTCACCATCCCAAGCATGTCCAACAGTTTTTCCCACCAATCAGGTGTGTTCCCCATCTTGAAAGGGTTGACCCTCCGTGTTAACTCCTTTGTTATAACCCACAGATGAAGTAGGGAAAGACACAGGATTACCCACCCGTCTGTGTATCCTGGTAGGCACTCTGATGCAGATTTTTCTGCCTCTTTGGAGCAGGCTCCTGAATCAGGCATGGGTTTGAGGTTCTGGCAAGGAAAGGGTGTACTGCAACCCGGCCTGCCCTCGGCCCCTCCCTCTGGAATTTCTCTGGGCTGGTTCCCATCCCCTTGTGTGGCTTCACCCATGCAGAGACTCGCTCCCTTCTGCTTTGAAGAGAGATGTTTACCTCCTACCCGTGTAGCAAGAACAACCTCTTTCTTGGACACCCCAGTATCTGTTCCCAACAGGTCAGCTGGACGGACTCCTCCCTCCAGGAGGTCTGACCCCCAGCTTTCCCTTCTAACCTGATCCACAGGAGAGGGGTCTGGCATCTGAAATGCAGACTTTTCACCCTCCTCCTGGGCAAGATCCTCCTGACAAAAGGTTGGCGGGCTCTCCGGCCCCCCCTCACCTTCCCTCCCTGGGCCTCTATCTGGGCCAGACACTCCCGTGTCCCCCCGAAGAGAAGGTGACCCTGGTCCAGCTGTGGGCTCACAACTGCAAGCTAAGATAGACCCTTCAGTGGCCTGCAAAATTCCCCCCTTGCTATGAGGTAGAACATTCCCCTCCCCGGGGGAGATAATTACAGGACAGGAACTGGCCACAGCCACCCCTGCCGCCACAGCTGCCGTCCCTGTGACTTCGTCCCCCCCCTCTGGGGTTTTCAGCACCAGGTCCCTGCTTGCTGCCACCCAGCCCTGGGACAGATTCTGCCACAGCAAAGAAATCATTTCCCAGTAGAAACGGTGCAAAATTGTGTGACACCGTTGCCACAGTTAGCTTAGCCTGCAAGTTTTCCGTTTGCATGTGTACTTTTGCCAGAGGTGCAATGACTTTGTAGCCACCCACCAGCTCCAATTCCGCCACTTTACCCGGCAACCAATCCTTCTCTTGGATCAGGTCCCTCCTGACTATAGAAATTGCAGCACCTGTATCTCTCAACCCAGTGATTACCTTCCCATTCAGTCTAACAGCATGCACATGCTCACTGCTTGGTGGTGTAGAAGTCAACTTCACAAACCCTGTGTGGAAAGAGGCAGCAGCTTCATGGGCCGCTTGAGGCCTGTTTTCACTCAGCAGGGGACACTTATCTCTCAGGTGCTCGGTGGACTTACATCGATAGCACCTCCTGGGCTCCTCTGATTGTACAGGGAATTTGGGACGAGTACTAGGGGAATGGGGAGGTGAGCGCCCAGCCCCCTTTTTCCCAGGGGTAACACGGTGACTCTGTTTTCCTTCGACCCTGTACCCCTCTGCCAGTGGTTTATGCTTAATTGCAGCTTGCGCCTGCTCATAAGAGTCTGCAAACCCAGCTAATTCACTAACTGCTTTTACCTGTTTGTCCCACAAGTACTGTTTTACATCATCACTGCACATATTCAGGAATTGTTCCTGAGCAACCAAATCACACATCCCTTCAAAGCTTGTAATGTCTTTTCCCCTCACCCACTTATCTACCACAACTGTCATTTCATTTGCATAAGCCACATTACTTAATCCATCTCCCCTCTTAAGACTCCTGAATTTAACCCTGTAGGTTTCAGGTGTAACCTGAAACTGTTTCAAAACCAGTTCCTCAAATTTACCATACTTGGAGGCATCCCCAATGGGCATCTTATTGAATACGTCCAGAGCTCTGCCAGTCAATTTGGCTATCAAGGTGGTCATTTTTTGATCTTCAGGGATCGCATGGAAGGAGCACAGTCTCTCGAAGGTGATAAAATATTCGGCTATATCCTTGGATTCATCATACTGGGGGCATAGACGCTCCCATTTGGGGATTTTTGGGGAAGCGGAGCCGGCAGCTGAAGGGTTTCGACTCTTCAACTCTGCGATGGCCAGTTCATGCTTCTGGGCCTCCATAGCTCTCTTGTGGGCCACCTCCTCCCTGATTCTTTCTGCTTCCATAGCTCTCTTGTGGGCCTCCTCAGCTCTCTTGTGGGCTTCTGTCTCTGCACTAATTTCCAGCGTACGTAATTCGATTCGTCTCCGATGTTCGTTCTCTTTCTCTGTTATTTCGAGTCTGGCAAGATCCAGTTTTACCGTGGCTTCGCTTACAGACATCTTATTGCTGTCTAGTGCTGGGCCACGCTCCTCTGCAGTTCACTGAAACTGGACTGCACTCAGATCAGGAGCTCTTCAGTTAAGAGACTACCCTGATCTTCACTCTTACTTATTTGATTTCCTTTTCTGTCCCTACTTCCCTTACCCGAAATAAGCAAACAGAAACTAACAAACCAGTAACCACTTTGTCTGTTTTCCAGCCACCACACTTAAAACTCACTTAAAATCACTACCAGTATGTCAAAGCAATCAGCTGTGCACAGATCCTGCTCGACTACGCCACTGTGACGGGTTGGGGCCACAGAGACGTGCTTGGTGCTGCCACCTGGTGTGCCAAGGCTACTTCTACCCCTGCTTCCAGGCCTTTTCCAGCTTGGGACTCCCGAATCCTGTCTGTTTTGAGCCAGATTCCACTGATCTGCTGCAAACACAGACCCAGGTCCGAACCAAGTCCACTCACCACTGTAAGGCCCCTGGAAGCGCTCTTGCCTTTGACACCCAGCTGCTCAACTCCAAGGACGTTCAAACCCTTAATCAATCCGTTTTACCCTGTATAAAGCTTATACAGATGTTACATATATACATTTATAAACATCTCCCCATAAAGTTTTATGGGGAACACCGTCACAGCCTCCTCCTGAACTTACTGCCAGAGACTTGGACACTGTCCATGGCGGAGGCAGTACACATAAAGCCTCTGTTTGTCTTTGGTCACACCCCTTTTCAGTACCGGCACACCACATGGTGTCATTCGTAATGGTTTTAGCAAAATGCGAGGTTCCTGGTCCCCGGGCGCCTGAAAATGGGTTGGGGTGTAGTATTGCTAACAGGATACAGATAGCAATACCTGTTAAGGTGTAGGAACCTCGGCATTTAGCTCTCAGTGCCATGAGGCGGCGTGCCTCAGTTTCCCCTTTCACACAGCAGCCTGGGCCTGTTATGCTTTTGCTGTTGTGCCAAGCTTCCAGCCGGTTACCTGATATAGGCCGACAGGTAACATGTTTGTACGACCGTGAGGTCACCATCCCAAGCATGTACAACAGTTTTTCCCACCAATCAGGTGTGTTCCCCATCTTGAAAGGGTTGACCCTCCGTGTTAACTCCTTTGTTATAACCCAGAGATGAAGTAGGGAAAGATACAGGATTACCCACCCGTCTGTGTATCCTGGTAGGCACTCTGATGCAGATTTTTCTGCCTCTTTGGAGCAGGCTCCTGAATCAGGCATGGGTTTGAGGTTCTGGCAAGGAAAGGGTGTACTGCAACCCGGCCTGCCCTCGGCCCCTCCCTCTGGAATTTCTCTGGGCTGGTTCCCATCCCCTTGTGTGGCTTCACCCATGCAGAGACTCGCTCCCTTCTGCTTTGAAGAGAGATGTTTACCTCCTACCCGTGTAGCAAGAATAACCTCTTTCTTGGACACCCCAGTATCTGTTCCCAACAGGTCAGCTGGACGGACTCCTCCCTCCAGGAGGTCTGACCCCCAGCTTTCCCTTCTAACCTGATCCACAGGAGAGGTGTCTGGCATCTGAAATGCAGACTTTTCACCCTCCTCCTGGGCAAGATCCTCCTGACAAAAGGTTGGCGGGCTCTCCGGCCCCCCCTCACCTTCCCTCCCTGGGCCTCTATCTGGGCCAGACACTCCCGTGTCCCCCCGAAGAGAAGGTGACCCTGGTCCAGCTGTGGGCTCACAACTGCAAGCTAAGATAGACCCTTCAGTGGCCTGCAAAATTCCCCCCTTGCTATGAGGTAGAACATTCCCCTCCCCGGGGGAGATAATTACAGGACAGGAACTGGCCACAGCCACCCCTGCCGCCACAGCTGCCGTCCCTGTGACTTCGTCCCCCCTCTGGGGTTTTCAGCACCAGGTCCCTGCTTGCTGCCACCCAGCCCTGGGACAGATTCTGCCACAGCAAAGAAATCATTTCCCAGTAGAAACGGTGTAAAATTGTGTGACACTGTTGCCACAGTTAGCTTAGCCTGCAAGTTTTCCGTTTGCATGTGTACTTTTGCCAGAGGTGCAATGACTTTGTAGCCACCCACCAGCTCCAATTCCGCCACTTTACCCGGCAACCAATCCTTCTCTTGGATCAGGTCCCTCCTGACTATAGAAATTGCAGCACCTGTATCTCTCAACCCAGTGATTACCTTCCCATTCAGTCTAACAGCATGCACATGCTCACTGCTTGGTGGTGTAGAAGTCAACTTCACAAACCCTGTGTGGAAAGAGGCAGCAGCTTCATGGGCCGCTTGAGGCCTGTTTTCACTCAGCAGGGGACACTTATCTCTCAGGTGCTCGGTGGACTTACATCGATAGCACCTCCTGGGCTCCTCTGATTGTACAGGGAATTTGGGACGAGTACTAGGGGAATGGGGAGGTGAGCGCCCAGCCCCCTTTTTCCCAGGGGTAACACGGTGACTCTGTTTTCCTTCGACCCTGTACCCCTCTGCCAGTGGTTTATGCTTAATTGCAGCTTGCGCCTGCTCATAAGAGTCTGCAAACCCAGCTAATTCACTAACTGCTTTTACCTGTTTGTCCCACAAGTACTGTTTTACATCATCACTGCACATATTCAGGAATTGTTCCTGAGCAACCAAATCACACATCCCTTCAAAGCTTGTAATGTCTTTTCCCCTCACCCACTTATCTACCACAACTGTCATTTCATTTGCATAAGCCACATTACTTAATCCATCTCCCCTCTTAAGACTCCTGAATTTAACCCTGTAGGTTTCAGGTGTAACCTGAAACTGTTTCAAAACCAGTTCCTTAAATTTACCATACTTGGAGGCATCCCCAATGGGCATCTTATTGAATACATCCAGAGCTCTGCCAGTCAATTTGGCTATCAAGGTGCTCATTTTTTGATCTTCAGGGATCGCATGGAAGGAGCACAGTCTCTCGAAGGTGATAAAATATTCGGCTATATCCTTGGATTCATCATAGACGCTCCCATTTGGGGATTTTTGGGGAAGCGGAGCCGGCAGCTGAAGGGTTTCGACTCTTCAACTCTGCGATGGCCAGTTCATGCTTCTGGGCCTCCATAGCTCTCTTGTGGGCCACCTCCTCCCTGATTCTTTCTGCTTCCATAGCTCTCTGGTGGGCCAGCTCCTCTGCTTCCATAGCTCTCTTGTGGGCCTCCTCAGCTCTCTTGTGGGCTTCTGTCTCTGCACTAATTTCCAGCGTACGTAATTCGATTCGTCTCCGATGTTCGTTCTCTTTCTCTGTTATTTCGAGTCTGGCAAGATCCAGTTTTACCGTGGCTTCGCTTACAGACATCTTATTGCTGTCTAGTGCTGGGCCACGCTCCTCTGCAGTTCACTGAAACTGGACTGCACTCAGATCAGGAGCTCTTCAGTTAAGAGACTACCCTGACCTTCACTCTTACTTATTTGATTTCGTTTTCTGTCCCTACTTCCCTTACCCGAAATAAGCAAACAGAAACTAACAAACCAGTAACCACTTTGTCTGTTTTCCAGCCACCACACTTAAAACTCACTTAAAATCACTACCAGTATGTCAAAGCAATCAGCTGTGCACAGATCCTGCTCGACTACGCCACTGTGAAGGGTTGGGGCCACAGAGACCTCCTTGGTGCTGCCACCTGGTGTGCCAAGGCTACTTCTACCCCTGCTTCCAGGCCTTTTCCAGCTTGGGACTCCCGAATCCTGTCTGTTTTGAGCCAGATTCCACTGATCTGCTGCAAACACAGACCCAGGTCCGAACCAAGTCCACTCACCACTGTAAGGCCCCTGGAAGCGCTCTTGCCTTTGACACCCAGCTGCTCAACTCCAAGGACGTTCAAACCCTTAATCAATCCGTTTTACCCTGTATAAAGCTTATACAGATGTTACATATATACATTTATAAACATCTCCCCATAAAGTTTTATGGGGAACACCGTCACAGCCTCCTCCTGAACTTACTGCCAGAGACTTGGACACTGTCCATGGCGGAGGCAGTACACATAAAGCCCCTGTTTGTCTTTGGTCACACCCCTTTTCAGTACCGGCACACCACATGGTGTCATTCGTAATGGTTTTAGCAAAATGCGAGGTTCCTGGTCCCCGGGCGCCTGTAAATGGGTTGGGGTGTAGTATTGCTAACAGGATACAGATAGCAATACCTGTTAAGGTGTAGGAACCTCGGCATTTAGCTCTCAGTGCCATGAGGCGGCGTGCCTCAGTTTCCCCTTTCACACAGCAGCTTGGGCCTGTTATGCTTTTGCTGTTGTGCCAAGCTTCCAGCCGGTTACCCGATATAGGCCGACAGGTAACATGTTTGTACGACCGTGAGGTCACCATCCCAAGCATGTCCAACAGTTTTTCCCACCAATCAGGTATGTTCCCCATCTTGAAAGGGTTGACCCTCAGTGTTAACTCCTTTGTTATAACCCACAGATGAAGTAGGGAAAGACACAGGATTACCCACCCGTCTGTGTATCCTGGTAGGCACTCTGATGCAGATTCTTCTGCCTCTTTGGAGCAGGCTCCTGAATCAGGCATGGGTTTGAGGTTCTGGCAAGGAAAGGGTGTACTGCAACCCGGCCTGCCCTCGGCCCCTCCCTCTGGAATTTCTCTGGGCTGGTTCCCATCCCCTTGTGTGGCTTCACCCATGCAGAGACTCGCTCCCTTCTGCTTTGAAGAGAGATGTTTACCTCCTACCCATGTAGCAAGAACACCCTCTTTCTTGGACACCCCAGTATCTGTTCCCAACAGGTCAGCTGGACGGACTCCTCCCTCCAGGAGGTCTGACCCCCAGCTTTCCCTTCTAACCTGATCCGCAGGAGAGGGGTCTGGCATCTGAAATGCAGACTTTTCACCCTCCTCCTGGGCAAGATCCTCCTGACAAAAGGTTGGCGGGCTCTCCGGCCCCCCCTCACCTTCCCTCCCTGGGCCTCTATCTGGGCCAGACACTCCCGTGTCCCCCCGAAGAGAAGGTGACCCTGGTCCAGCTGTGGGCTCCTAGCTGCAAGCTAAGATAGACCCTTCAGTGGCCTGCAAAATTCCCCCCTTGCTATGAGGTAGAACATTCCCCTCCCCCGGGGAGATAATTACAGGACAGGAACTGGCCACAGCCACCCCTGCCGCCACAGCTGCCGTCCCTGTGACTTCGCCCCCCCCTCTGGGGTTTTCAGCACCAGGTCCCTGCTTGCTGCCACCCAGCCCTGGGACAGATTCTGCCACAGCAAAGAAATCATTTCCCAATAGAAACGGTGCAAAATTGTGTGACACTGTTGCCACAGTTAGCTTAGCCTGCAAGTTTTCCGTTTGCATGTGTACTTTTGCCAGAGGTGCAATGATTTTGTAGCCACCCACCAGCTCCAATTCTGCCACTTTACCCGGCAACCAATCCTTCTCTTGGATCAGGTCCCTCCTGACTATAGAAATTTCAGCACCTGTATCTCTCAACCCAGTGATTACCTTCCCATTCAGTCTAACAGCATGCACATGCTCACTGCTTGGTGGTGTAGAAGTCAACTTCACAAACCCTGTGTGGAAAGAGGCAGCAGCTTCATGGGCCGCTTGATGCCTGTTTTCACTCAGCAGGGGACACTTATCTCTCAGGTGCTCGGTGGACTTACATCGATAGCACCTCCTGGGCTCCTCTGATTGTACAGGGAATTTGGGACGAGTACTAGGGGAATAGGGAGGTGATCGCCCAGCCTCCTTTTTCCCAGGGGTAACACGGTGACCCTGTTTTCCTTCGACCCTGTACCCCTCTGCCAGTGGTTTATGCTTAATTGCAGCTTGCGCCTGCTCATAAGAGTCTGCAAACCCAGCTAATTCACTAACTGCTTTTACCTGTTTGTCCCACAAGTACTGTTTTACATCATCACTGCACATATTCAGGAATTGTTCCTGAGCAACCAAATCACACATCCCTTCAAAGCTTGTAATGTCTTTTCCCCTCACCCACTTATCTACCAGAACTGTCATTTCATTTGCATAAGCCACATTACTTAATCCATCTCCCCTCTTAAGACTCCTGAATTTAACCCTGTAGGTTTCAGGTGTAACCTGAAACTGTTTCAAAACCAGTTCCTTAAATTTACCATACTTGGAGGCATCCCCAATGGGCATCTTATTGAATACGTCCAGAGCTCTGCCAGTCAATTTGGCTATCAAGGTGGTCATTTTTTGATCTTCAGGGATCGCATGGAGGGAGCACAGTCTCTCGAAGGTGATAAAATATTCGGCTATATCCTTGGATTCATCATACTGGGGGCATAGATGCTCCCATTTGGGGATTTTTGGGGAAGCGGAGCCGGCAGCTGAAGGGTTTCGACTCTTCAACTCTGCGATGGCCAGTTCATGCTTCTGGGCCTCCATAGCTCTCTTGTGGGCCACCTCCTCCCTGATTCTTTCTGCTTCCATAGCTCTCTGGTGGGCCAGCTCCTCTGCTTCCATAGCTCTCTTGTGGGCCTCCTCAGCTCTCTTGTGGGCTTCTGTCTCTGCACTAATTTCCAGCGTACGTAATTCGATTCGTCTCCGATGTTCGTTCTCTTTCTCTGTTATTTCGAGTCTGGCAAGATCCAGTTTTACCGTGGCTTCGCTTACAGACATCTTATTGCTGTCTAGTGCTGGGCCACGCTCCTCTGCAGTTCACTGAAACTGGACTGCACTCAGATCAGGAGCTCTTCAGTTAAGAGACTTTCCCAGCTACCTGATCTTCACTCTTACTTATTTGATTTCCTTTTCTGTCCCTACTTCCCTTACCCGAAATAAGCAAACAGAAACTAACAAACCAGTAACCACTTTGTCTGTTTTCCAGCCACCACACTTAAAACTCACTTAAAATCACTACCAGTATGTCAAAGCAATCAGCTGTGCACAGATCCTGCTCGACTACGCCACTGTGACGGGTTGGGGCCACAGAGACGTGCTTGGTGCTGCCACCTGGTGTGCCAAGGCTACTTCTACCCCTGCTTCCAGGCCTTTTCCAGCTTGGGACTCCCGAATTCTGTCTGTTTTGAGCCAGATTCCACTGATCTGCTGCAAACACAGACCCAGGTCCGAACCAAGTCCACTCACCACTGTAAGGCCCCTGGAAGCGCTCTTGCCTTTGATACCCAGCTGCTCAACTCCAAGGAGGTTCAAACCCTTAATCAATCCGTTTTACCCTGTATAAAGCAACAGAGATAAAAGCCTCACGAGATTCGGATATTTTCCTTTCTACAGGCTGTAGAATTAGCCTGGGTCCAGCAGTCGCTCACACCCCCTAGTGTCTTTGTCCTTTGTTCAGTTCCCCTCAGGAATGTCCTTGGGGGGGTGGAGAGCCTCTCCCTTTAGCCAGCTGAAGACAAAATGGAAGGGTCTTGCAAGGGCTTTTATAGCCTTTCTTCCTCTCCCTGCGTAGGATCCAGTTGCCCTGGAGTTTTGGGATCACATGGGCAAGTCACCTGTCCATGCGCCCTAACCAGTCTAACCAGTTGCATTCCAGACCCGGCCCCAATGTGGATTGGGGTCTGCAACGTCTTTTGTCTCTCAAGTGCTCGCATTTAACAGGCACATTCTTTGCTCCAAAGATGATCCCATGCACTTACAAAAGCTATGTACAAAACCAGCAAATATAAAACCAATCTTCATAACTCCAACTACAACAATGATACATGTATACAAACAGGAGGAGTAAATTCAGTAGGTCATAACTTTCACAGAGATATGTTACATGGCACATGTAGCATAAAACATATTTTAGTTACATATATACATTTATAAGCATCTCCCCATAAAGTTTTATGGGGAACACCGTCACAGCCTCCTCCTGAACTTACTGCCAGAGACTTGGACACTGTCCGTGGCGGAGGCAGTACACATAAAGCCCCTGTTTGTCTTTGGTCACACCCCTTTTCAGTACCGGCACACCACATGGTGTCATTCGTAATGGTTTTAGCAAAATGCGAGGTTCCTGGTCCCCGGGCGCCTGAAAATGGGTTGGGGTGTAGTATTGCTAACAGGATACAGATAGCAATACCTGTTAAGGTGTAGGAACCTCGGCATTTAGCTCTCAGTGCCATGAGGAGGCGTGCCTCAGTTTCCCCTTTCACACAGCAGCCTGGGCCTGTTATGCTTTTGCTGTTGTGCCAAGCTTCCAGCCGGTTACCCGATATAGGCCGACAGGTAACATGTTTGTACGACCGTGAGGTCACCATCCCAAGCATGTCCAACAGTTTTTCCCACCAATCAGGTATGTTCCCCATCTTGAAAGGGTTGACCCTCAGTGTTAACTCCTTTGTTATAACCCACAGATGAAGTAGGGAAAGACACAGGATTACCCACCCGTCTGTGTATCCTGGTAGGCACTCTGATGCAGATTCTTCTGCCTCTTTGGAGCAGGCTCCTGAATCAGGCATGGGTTTGAGGTTCTGGCAAGGAAAGGGTGTACTGCAACCCGACCTGCCCTCGGCCCCTCCCTCTGGAATTTCTCTGGGCTGGTTCCCATCCCCTTGTGTGGCTTCACCCATGCAGAGACTCGCTCCCTTCTGCTTTGAAGAGAGATGTTTACCTCCTACCCGTGTAGCAAGAACAACCTCTTTCTTGGACACCCCAGTATCTGTTCCCAACAGGTCAGCTGGACGGACTCCTCCCTCCAGGAGGTCTGACCCCCAGCTTTCCCTTCTATCCTGATCCACAGGAGAGGGGTCTGGCATCTGAAATGCAGACTTTTCACCCTCCTCCTGGGCAAGATCCTCCTGACAAAAGGTTGGCGGGCTCTCCGGCCCCCGCTCACCTTCCCTCCCTGGGCCTCTATCTGGGCCAGACACTCCCGTGTCCCCCCGAAGAGAAGGTGACCCTGGTCCAGCTGTGGGCTCACAACTGCAAGCTAAGATAGACCCTTCAGTGGCCTGCAAAATTCCCCCCTTGCTATGAGGTAGAACATTCCCCTCCCCCGGGGAGATAATTACAGGACAGGAACTGGCCACAGCCACCCCTGCCGCCACAGCTGCCGTCCCTATGACTTCGCCCCCCCCCCCCCTCTCTGGGGTTTTCAGCACCAGGTCCCTGCTTGCTGCCACCCAGCCCTGGGACAGATTCTGCCACAGCAAAGAAATCATTTCCCAGTAGAAACGGTGCAAAATTGTGTGACACTGTTGCCACAGTTAGCTTAGCCTGCAAGTTTTCCGTTTGCATGTGTACTTTTGCCAGAGGTGCAATGACTTTGTAGCCACTCACCAGCTCCAATTCTGCCACTTTACCCGGCAACCAATCCTTCTCTTGGATCAGGTCCCTCCTGACTATAGAAATTTCAGCACCTGTATCTCTCAACCCAGTGATTACCTTCCCATTCAGTCTAACAGCATGCACATGCTCACTGCTTGGTGGTGTAGAAGTCAACTTCACAAACCCTGTGTGGAAAGAGGCAGCAGCTTCATGGGCCGCTTGATGCCTGTTTTCACTCAGCAGGGGACACTTATCTCTCAGGTGCTCGGTGGACTTACATCGATAGCACCTCCTGGGCTCCTCTGATTGTACAGGGAATTTGGGACGAGTACTAGGGGAATGGGGAGGTGAGCGCCCAGCCCCCTTTTTCCCAGGGGTAACACGGTGACTCTGTTTTCCTTCGACCCTGTACCCCTCTGCCAGTGGTTTATGCTTAATTGCAGCCTGCGCCTGCTCATAAGAGTCTGCAAACCCAGCTAATTCACTAACTGCTTTTACCTGTTTGTCCCACAAGTACTGTTTTACATCATCACTGCACATATTCAGGAATTGTTCCTGAGCAACCAAATCACACATCCCTTCAAAGCTTGTAATGTCTTTTCCCCTCACCCACTTATCTACCAGAACTGTCATTTCATTTGCATAAGCCACATTACTTAATCCATCTCCCCTCTTAAGACTCCTGAATTTAACCCTGTAGGTTTCAGGTGTAACCTGAAACTGTTTCAAAACCAGTTCCTTAAATTTACCATACTTGGAGGCATCCCCAATGGGCATCTTATTGAATACGTCCAGAGCTCTGCCAGTCAATTTGGCTATCAAGGTGGTCATTTTTTGATCTTCAGGGATCGCATGGAGGGAGCACACTCTCTCGAAGGTGATAAAATATTCGGCTATATCCTTGGATTCATCATACTGGGGGCATAGATGCTCCCATTTGGGGATTTTTGGGGAAGCGGAGCCGGCAGCTGAAGGGTTTCGACTCTTCTTCTCTGCGATGGCCAGTTCATGCTTCTGGGCCTCCATAGCTCTCTTGTGGGCCACCTCCTCCCTGATTCTTTCTGCTTCCATAGCTCTCTGGTGGGCCAGCTCCTCTGCTTCCATAGCTCTCTTGTGGGCCTCCTCAGCTCTCTTGTGGGCTTCTGTCTCTGCACTAATTTCCAGCGTACATAATTCGATTCGTCTCCGATGTTCGTTCTCTTTCTCTGTTATTTCGAGTCTGGGAAGATCCAGTTTTACCGTGGCTTCGCTTACAGACATCTTATTGCTGTCTAGTGCTGGGCCACGCTCCTCTGCAGTTCACTGAAACTGGACTGCACTCAGATCAGGAGCTCTTCAGTTAAGAGACTTTCCCAGCTACCCTGATCTTCACTCTTACTTATTTGATTTCCTTTTCTGTCCCTACTTCCCTTACCCGAAATAAGCAAACAGAAACTAACAAACCAGTAACCACTTTGTCTGTTTTCCAGCCACCACACTTAAAACTCACTTAAAATCACTACCAGTATGTCAAAGCAATCAGCTGTGCACAGATCCTGCTCGACTACGCCACTGTGACGGGTTGGGGCCACAGAGACCTGCTTGGTGCTGCCACATGGTGTGCCAAGGCTACTTCTACCCCTGCTTCCAGGCCTTTTCCAGCTTGGGACTCCCGAATCCTGTCTGTTTTGAGCCAGATTCCACTGATCTGCTGCAAACACAGACCCAGGTCCGAACCAAGTCCACTCACCACTGTAAGGCCCCTGGAAGCGCTCTTGCCTTTGACACCCAGCTGCTCAACTCCAAGGACGTTCAAACCCTTAATCAATCCGTTTTACCCTGTATAAAGCAACAGAGATAAAAGCCTCACCAGATTCGGATATTTTCCTTTCTACAGGCTGTAGAATTAGCCTGGGTCCAGCAGTCGCTCACACCCCCTAGTGTCTTTGTCCTTTGTTCAGTTCCCCTCAGGAATGTCCTTGGGTGGGTGGAGAGCCTCTCCCTTTAGCCAGCTAAAGACAAAATGGAAGGGTCTTGCAAGGGCTTTTATAGCCTTTCTTCCTCTCCCTGCGTAGGATCCAGTTGCCCTGGAGTTTTGGGATCACATGGGCAAGTCACCTGTACATGCGCCCTAACCAGGGGGGGGAGGGATAGCTCAGTTGTTTGAGCATTGGCCTTCTAAACCCAGGGTTGTGAGTTCAATCCTTGAGGGGGCCATTTGGGGATCTGGGGCAAAAATTGGGGATTGGTCCTGCTTTGAGCAGGGGGTTGGACTAGATGACCTACTAAGGTCCCTTCCACCCTGATATTCTATGATTCTATGAACCAGTCTAACCAGTTGCATTCCAGACCCGGCCCCAATGTGGATTGGGGTCTGCAACGTCTTTTGTCTCTCAAGTGCTCGCATTTAGCAGGCACATTCTTTGCTCCAAAGATGATCCCATGCACTTACAAAGGCTATGTACAAAACCAGCAAATATAAAACCAATCTTCATAACTCCAACTACAACAATGATACATGCATACAAACCGGAGGAGTGAATTCAGTAGGTCATAACTTTCACAGAGATATGTTACATGGCACATGTAGCATAAAACATATTTTAGTTACATATATACATTTATAAGCATCTCCCCATAAAGTTTTATGGGGAACACCGTCACAGTCCCCCTCTCTGATCAGCTAACCCCTGCCCAGCAAGCTGAGATCAGGGGGGTGCTGCATCTGTACCGGCAGCTGTTTTCCAACCAGCCTGGATGCACTAATCTGACCATCCACCGGGTGCAGACAGGAGCGCACCAACCTATAAGATGCTCCCCCTTCCGAGTCACAGGGAAGACAGCTCGGGATCTGGAAAGAGAGGTCTAGGACATGCTGGCTTTGGGGGTGATCCAGCCATCATCCAGCCCTTGGGCCTCGCCAGTGGTGCTAGTCCCCAAAAGGGATGGGTTGATCCGGTTCTGTGTGGACTATCGGAAGGTCAATACCATCACTGTATCTGATGCCTACCCCATGCCCCGTCCGGACGAGATCCTAGACAAGCTGGGAGGGGCTCGGTACCTTACCACCATGGATCTTACAAAGGGCTACTGGCAAGTGCCACTGGATGCAGATGCCCGGCTGAAATCTGCCTTCATTACCCTCTGGGGCTCTACGAATTCCTGACCCTGCCTTTCGGCCTCAAGGGAGCGCCAGCCACCTTCCAGCGCCTGGTGGATCAGCTTCTGAAGGGAATGGAGAGTTTCGCTGTGGCGTATATCGATGATATCTGTGTCTTTAGCCAGACCTGGGAGGACCATGTGTCCCAAGTTAAACAAGTGCTGGACCGACTCCGGGAGGCTGGGCTGACCGTAAAAGCGGAGAAGTGCAAGGTGGGGATGGCTGAAGTGTCCTACCTGGGCCACCGGGTGGGGAGCGGCCGCCTAAAGCCAGAACCAGCCAAGGTGGAGGTGATCCGGGACTGGCCCGCTCCCCAAACTAAAAAGCAGGTCCAGGCCTTTATTGGGATGGCAGGGTACTATCGAAGATTTGTGCCCCACTTTAGCGCCATAGCCACCCCCATCACTGAGCTATGCAAGAAGGGGAAGCCAGACAAGGTGGTCTGGACCGAGGAGTGCCAGAGGGCTCTCTGTGCACTGAAGGAGGCTTTGATCAGGGGCCCGGTTCTGGCAAACCCAGACTTTGACAAGCCCTTATGGTGTTCACCGACGCCTCAGACATGGGACTGGGGGCGGTGTTAATGCAGGAGGATGAAACGGGGCAGAGACACCCCATCGTGTATTTAAGCAAGAAGCTGCTACCCCGAGAGCAGAATTATGAGGCCATCGAGAAGGAATGCCTGGCCATGGTGTGGGCCCTCAAGAAACTAGAGCCGTATCTATTTGGGCGACACTTCACCGTGTACACCGACCACTCGCCCCTGACCTGGCTACACCAGATGAAAGGGGCCAACGCTAAGCTCCTCAGGTGGAGCCTGCTCCTGCAGGATTACGACATGGACGTGGTCCATGTGAAAGGAAGTGCCAACCTGATAGCGGATGCGTTGTCCCGGAGAGGGGGCCCTGAACGTCCCCAGGCCACTGGTTAGAGTGACCCCGCTCAGTACAGTCTCGAAGTGGGGAGAGATGTGACGGAGTAGAGAGCGAGATGGATTTGACCTGGGAGGCTGGCTGCATTGGGAAAGGCTGCATCGGGAATGCGAGACTGAGGCTGTAACATGAGCCAGGACGGGGGTTGGGAGGTGACACCTTTGGCTGGGAGAATGGTAAAAGGCGAGAGGAGGGACCCCGGGGGAGGGGAAGAGCCTGCTGGAGGTTTGGCTGGTTTTTGTCAGTTTGGAGCTGGGTGGTGAAACGCAGGGAGCCCCAGAGCCGGGGTCTAAGCTCCCTGCCCCCCAGAAGGCCCCAGCAGAGGGGTCCTGGTCATACTTACAAGCTCTGTTTGGACTCTTTCCTGACAACCCAAATAAACCTTCTGTTCTACTGGCTGGCTGAGAGTCACATTGAATCCCGGGAAGAGGGGTGCAGGACCTGACTCCCCCACACTCCGTGACACCCTCACACTCCCCCCTTCCCCACCCTCACCCACACCCCCACCGCGAGACTCAACATCACGCTCACCCTCACCCCCACCCCAACACTCACCCTCACCCCCACCCTCACCCCCACCCTCACCCTCACCCTCACTCCCACCCCTCCCTAAACCACACCCCCACCCTCACCCCCACCCCCACTCCTCATCCTCATCCGCACCCTCACCCTCACCATCACTCCGACCCCCACCCACACACTCACCGTCACCCCCACCCCCAACCTCACTGTCACCTTCACCTAACCCCCACCCCCATGCCCACCCTCTCCCCCATCCTCACCCTCACTTCCACCCCCACCCCCACAACAACACTCACCCTCACCGTCAGCCCCACACCCACACCCACATCCCCACCCTCACCCTCACCCCCACCCTCACCCCACCCCCACCCTCACCAACCCCCCATCCTCACCCTCACACTCCCCCTCCCCTCTTGCACTCACCTACTTGTGCTTCTTCCCGGTATCCCACTTCCCCACTTACCTCGGGGCTTTGGTCTCCTTCCCCCTCACACTAACCCCACCCCAACCCTCACCCCACCCCCACCCTCACCCTCGCCCCCACCCCCACGCTCACCCTCACCCTAATCCTCATCCTCACCCTCACGCTACCCCCAGCCCCACGCCCACCCTCACCCTCACTCTCACCCCCACCGCCACTCCGACCCTCACCCTCACCCTCACCCCCACCCACACTCTCACCCTCACCCACCACCCTAACCCTCATCCTCACCCTCACCCCACGCACAGCCCCACTCCCACCCTCACCCTCACCCACACCGCCACTCCGACCCTAACCCTAACCCCCACCCCCAGCTCCTCCCTCACCCTCACCACCACCCACACCCCCACGCACACCCTCACTCCCACCCCCACCCTCACCCCCACCCCCACAACCACCCACACTCTCACCCTCACCCTCACTCTCACCCACAGCACCGCCCTCAACCTCACCCTCACCGTCACCCTCTCACTCATCGCCACCCCCATGCTCACCCTCACCCACACAGTCACCGAAACCCCCACTCCCAATCCCACTCTGACCCTCACTCCCACCCCCACCCTCACCCTCAACCCCACTCCCACCCCCACACTCACCCTGACCCTCTCTCTCAACCCAACACCCAACCCACCTCCAACCCCACCCACACACTCACCCGCACCCACACCCTCACCGTAATGCTCATCTTCACCCTCACCCCCACCCCCACCCTCACACTCCCCCTATCCATAACACTCACCCTCACCCTCAACCTCACCCCCAACTCCCAACCCCAGCCTCAACCTCAACCTCACCCTCACCCTCAACCCCACCCCCACCCTCACCCTAACCCCCAGACACACCCTCACCCCCACCCTTACCCTTACCCTCACCATCACCACCACCACCACCCCCACAGTCACCCACAACCCGACCCTCACCGTCACCCCCACCCCCACCCTCACCGTCAACCTCACCCTAACTGCCGCCACCACCCTCACCCCCAACCTCACCCTCACCGTCACCCTCTCACTCATCGCCACCCCCACGCTCACCCTCACCCACACAGTCACCGAAACCCCCACTCCCACTCCCACTCTGACCCTCACTCCCACCCCACCCTCACCTCCACTCCCACCCCCACCCTCACCCTGACCCTCACTCTCAACCCAACACCCAACCCACCTCCAACCCCACCCACACACTCACCCGCACCCGCACCCTCACCATAATGCTCATCTTCACCCTCACCCCCACCCCCACCCTCACACTCCCCCTATCCGTAACCCTCTCCCTCACCCTCGACCTCACCCCAACTCCCACCCCCAACCCCACCATCATCCTCACCCTTACCCCAACCCTCACAATCACCCTCACGCTCACACACAAACCCATACCCACGACCAGGCACACCCCCAGCCCCACCCCCACCCTTACGCTCACCCTCACCCCCACCCCCACTCACAGCCTCTAAATCACTCACACCCCAACCCCACCCTCACCCTCACCCCTAAACCACACCCCCACCCTCCCCCTCCCCCCACCCTTCACCAGCACTCCCACCCTCACCCTCACCGTAACCTCCACATCCACCCTCACCATCACCCTCACCCCAACCCCCACCGCCAGCCCACCCCCACCCTTACCCTCACCTTCAGCCTCACCCTCACTCCCACCCCCACCCTCACCCTAACCCTAACCGTAACACTCACCCTCACCCTCACACACACCCCAACCCCCACCCTCACCCTCACGCTCACCCTCACCATGACCCTAACTCCAAAGCCTACCGTCACTATCACCCTTACCCCCACCATCACCACCATCCTCACCCTCACCCACACCCTCACCCTCAACCTCACCCCATCCCCACCCACATCCACCCTCACCCCGCCCCCTAGCCCATCCTCCTCCTCACCCTCACCCTCATCTTCACCCCCACCCCCACTGTCGCTCTCACCCTCACCCTCACCCCAGCCCGATGCTCACCTTCACCCTCTCCCTTACCCCCACCCTCACGCTCACCCCCACCCTCACCCTCACCCTCACCCTCACTCCCACCCCTCCCTAAACCACACCCCCACCCTCACCCCCACCCCCACTCCTCATCCTCATCCGCACCCTCACCCTCACCATCACTCCGACCCCCACCCACACACTCACCGTCACCCCCACCCCCAACCTCACTGTCACCTTCACCTAACCCCCACCCCCATGCCCACCCTCTCCCCCATCCTCACCCTCACTTCCACCCCCACCCCCACAACAACACTCACCCTCACCGTCAGCCCCACACCCACACCCACATCCCCACCCTCACCCTCACCCCCACCCTCACCCCACCCCCACCCTCACCAACCCCCCATCCTCACCCTCACACTCCCCCTCCCCTCTTGCACTCACCTACTTGTGCTTCTTCCCGGTATCCCACTTCCCCACTTACCTCGGGGCTTTGGTCTCCTTCCCCCTCACACTAACCCCACCCCAACCCTCACCCCACCCCCACCCTCACCCTCGCCCCCACCCCCACGCTCACCCTCACCCTAATCCTCATCCTCACCCTCACGCTACCCCCAGCCCCACGCCCACCCTCACCCTCACTCTCACCCCCACCGCCACTCCGACCCTCACCCTCACCCTCACCCCCACCCACACTCTCACCCTCACCCACCACCCTAACCCTCATCCTCACCCTCACCCCACGCACAGCCCCACTCCACCCTCACCCTCACCCCCACCGCCACTCCGACCCTAACCCTAACCCCCACCCCCAGCTCCTCCCTCACCCTCACCACCACCCACACCCCCACGCACACCCTCACTCCCACCCCCACCCTCACCCCCACCCCCACAACCACCCACACTCTCACCCTCACCCTCACTCTCACCCACAGCACCGCCCTCAACCTCACCCTCACCGTCACCCTCTCACTCATCGCCACCCCCATGCTCACCCTCACCCACACAGTCACCGAAACCCCCACTCCCAATCCCACTCTGACCCTCACTCCCACCCCCACCCTCACCCTCAACCCCACTCCCACCCCCACACTCACCCTGACCCTCTCTCTCAACCCAACACCCAACCCACCTCCAACCCCACCCACACACTCACCCGCACCCACACCCTCACCGTAATGCTCATCTTCACCCTCACCCCCACCCCCACCCTCACACTCCCCCTATCCATAACACTCACCCTCACCCTCAACCTCACCCCCAACTCCCAACCCCACCCTCAACCTCAACCTCACCCTCACCCTCAACCCCACCCCCACCCTCACCCTAACCCCCAGACACACCCTCACCCCCACCCTTACCCTTACCCTCACCATCACCACCACCACCACCCCCACAGTCACCCACAACCCGACCCTCACCGTCACCCCCACCCCCACCCTCACCGTCAACCTCACCCTAACTGCCGCCACCACCCTCACCCCCAACCTCACCCTCACCGTCACCCTCTCACTCATCGCCACCCCCACGCTCACCCTCACCCACACAGTCACCGAAACCCCCACTCCCACTCCCACTCTGACCCTCACTCCCACCCCACCCTCACCTCCACTCCCACCCCCACCCTCACCCTGACCCTCACTCTCAACCCAACACCCAACCCACCTCCAACCCCACCCACACACTCACCCGCACCCGCACCCTCACCATAATGCTCATCTTCACCCTCACCCCCACCCCCACCCTCACACTCCCCCTATCCGTAACCCTCTCCCTCACCCTCGACCTCACCCCAACTCCCACCCCCAACCCCACCATCATCCTCACCCTTACCCCAACCCTCACAATCACCCTCACGCTCACACACAAACCCATACCCACGACCAGGCACACCCCCAGCCCCACCCCCACCCTTACGCTCACCCTCACCCCCACCCCCACTCACAGCCTCTAAATCACTCACACCCCAACCCCACCCTCACCCTCACCCCTAAACCACACCCCCACCCTCCCCCTCCCCCCACCCTTCACCAGCACTCCCACCCTCACCCTCACCGTAACCTCCACATCCACCCTCACCATCACCCTCACCCCAACCCCCACCGCCAGCCCACCCCCACCCTTACCCTCACCTTCAGCCTCACCCTCACTCCCACCCCCACCCTCACCCTAACCCTAACCGTAACACTCACCCTCACCCTCACACACACCCCAACCCCCACCCTCACCCTCACGCTCACCCTCACCATGACCCTAACTCCAAAGCCTACCGTCACTATCACCCTTACCCCCACCATCACCACCATCCTCACCCTCACCCACACCCTCACCCTCAACCTCACCCCATCCCCACCCACATCCACCCTCACCCCGCCCCCTAGCCCATCCTCCTCCTCACCCTCACCCTCATCTTCACCCCCACCCCCACTGTCGCTCTCACCCTCACCCTCACCCCAGCCCGATGCTCACCTTCACCCTCTCCCTTACCCCCACCCTCACGCTCACCCCCACCCTCACCCTCACCCTCACCCTCACTCCCACCCCTCCCTAAACCACACCCCCACCCTCACCCCCACCCCCACTCCTCATCCTCATCCGCACCCTCACCCTCACCATCACTCCGACCCCCACCCACACACTCACCGTCACCCCCACCCCCAACCTCACTGTCACCTTCACCTAACCCCCACCCCCATGCCCACCCTCTCCCCCATCCTCACCCTCACTTCCACCCCCACCCCCACAACAACACTCACCCTCACCGTCAGCCCCACACCCACACCCACATCCCCACCCTCACCCTCACCCCCACCCTCACCCCACCCCCACCCTCACCAACCCCCCATCCTCACCCTCACACTCCCCCTCCCCTCTTGCACTCACCTACTTGTGCTTCTTCCCGGTATCCCACTTCCCCACTTACCTCGGGGCTTTGGTCTCCTTCCCCCTCACACTAACCCCACCCCAACCCTCACCCCACCCCCACCCTCACCCTCGCCCCCACCCCCACGCTCACCCTCACCCTAATCCTCATCCTCACCCTCACGCTACCCCCAGCCCCACGCCCACCCTCACCCTCACTCTCACCCCCACCGCCACTCCGACCCTCACCCTCACCCTCACCCCCACCCACACTCTCACCCTCACCCACCACCCTAACCCTCATCCTCACCCTCACCCCACGCACAGCCCCACTCCCACCCTCACCCTCACCCCCACCGCCACTCCGACCCTAACCCTAACCCCCACCCCCAGCTCCTCCCTCACCCTCACCACCACCCACACCCCCACGCACACCCTCACTCCCACCCCCACCCTCACCCCCACCCCCACAACCACCCACACTCTCACCCTCACCCTCACTCTCACCCACAGCACCGCCCTCAACCTCACCCTCACCGTCACCCTCTCACTCATCGCCACCCCCATGCTCACCCTCACCCACACAGTCACCGAAACCCCCACTCCCAATCCCACTCTGACCCTCACTCCCACCCCCACCCTCACCCTCAACCCCACTCCCACCCCCACACTCACCCTGACCCTCTCTCTCAACCCAACACCCAACTCACCTCCAACCCCACCCACACACTCACCCGCACCCACACCATCACCGTAATGCTCATCTTCACCCTCACCCCCACCCCCACCCTCACACTCCCCCTATCCATAACACTCACCCTCACCCTCAACCTCACCCCCAACTCCCAACCCCACCCTCAACCTCAACCTCACCCTCACCCTCAACCCCACCCCCACCCTCACCCTAACCCCCAGACACACCCTCACCCCCACCCTTACCCTTACCCTCACCATCACCACCACCACCACCCCCACAGTCACCCACAACCCGACCCTCACCGTCACCCCCACCCCCACCCTCACCGTCAACCTCACCCTAACTGCCGCCACCACCCTCACCCCCAACCTCACCCTCACCGTCACCCTCTCACTCATCGCCACCCCCACGCTCACCCTCACCCACACAGTCACCGAAACCCCCACTCCTACTCCCACTCTGACCCTCACTCCCACCCCACCCTCACCTCCACTCCCACCCCCACCCTCACCCTGACCCTCACTCTCAACCCAACACCCAACCCACCTCCAACCCCACCCACACACTCACCCGCACCCGCACCCTCACCATAATGCTCATCTTCACCCTCACCCCCACCCCCACCCTCACACTCCCCCTATCCGTAACCCTCTCCCTCACCCTCGACCTCACCCCAACTCCCACCCCCAACCCCACCATCATCCTCACCCTTACCCCAACCCTCACAATCACCCTCACGCTCACACACAAACCCATACCCACGACCAGGCACACCCCCAGCCCCACCCCCACCCTTACGCTCACCCTCACCCCCACCCCCACTCACAGCCTCTAAATCACTCACACCCCAACCCCACCCTCACCCTCACCCCTAAACCACACCCCCACCCTCCCCCTCCCCCCACCCTTCACCAGCACTCCCACCCTCACCCTCACCGTAACCTCCACACCCACCCTCACCATCACCCTCACCCCAACCCCCACCGCCAGCCCACCCCCACCCTTACCCTCACCTTCAGCCTCACCCTCACTCCCACCCCCACCCTCACCCTAACCCTAACCGTAACACTCACCCTCACCCTCACACACACCCCAACCCCCACCCTCACCCTCACGCTCACCCTCACCATGACCCTAACTCCAAAGCCTACCGTCACTATCACCCTTACCCCCACCATCACCACCATCCTCACCCTCACCCACACCCTCACCCTCAACCTCACCCCATCCCCACCCACATCCACCCTCACCCCGCCCCCTAGCCCATCCTCCTCCTCACCCTCACCCTCATCTTCACCCCCACCCCCACTGTCGCTCTCACCCTCACCCTCACCCCAGCCCGATGCTCACCTTCACCCTCTCCCTTACCCCCACCCTCACGCTCACCCCCACCCTCACCCTCACCCCCACACCCTCTCCCACCCTCACAATCACCCCAACTCCCACCCCCACCCTCACCCTCACCCCACCCCCACCCTCACCATCACACTCAACCCCACCCCCGCCCTCTCCCCCACACTCACCTTCATCCTAACCCCGACCCACAACCCCATCCCCACCCCCACCCTCACCCTCACTCCCACTCGCACAATCACCCTCACTCTCACCATCACCCCCACCCCCACCCAAACCCCCACCCTCACCCTTACCCTCACAGTAAAACCAAACCCCACCCTAACCCTCACCTTCACCCCCAACCCCACTCCCACCCTCACTCTCACCCTCGCCCCACCCCCACCCGAACCCAACCCCACCCCCACCCTCCTCCTCACCCGCACTCTCATCCTCAGCTCCACCCTCAGCCTCTCCCTCAGCCTCACCCTCACCCTCAACGCCACCCCCACTCCCACCCTCACCCTCACCTCACTCCTACCCACACCCTCACTCTCACCCTCACCCTCACACTCACCGTCACTCTCACACTCAGCCTAATCAAACCCTCACCCTCACGCTCAACCTCACCCTCACCCCAACCGCCCCTTTCACCCCCCACTCCCACCCTAATCCTCACACTCACCCTCAACCCAAACGTCACCCTCACCATCACCCTCACCCTCAACCCCACCCCCAACCTACCTCACCCTCACCCTTACCCCAACCCCCCAAATCGCCCTCACGCTCACCGTCAAACCCACCCCCACGCACACCCCACCCCCACTCTTATGCTCACCCCCATCCCCACTCCCACCATCACCCTCACTCAGACCCCCACCCCCACCCTCACCCTCACGTCAATCCCCAGCCCCACCCCCAACCTCACCACCAACACCAACCCCACCCCCACCCTCACCCTCACTCTCACCCTAACCCTCACCCTCAACTTCACCCCAACCCTCACCCCCACAACAACCCCGAACCTCGCCATCACCCTATCCCCCAAACCCACCATCACCATCCCCCTCACACTAAGCCCCCAAACACTCCATCAGTATCCCCTTCACCCTCACCCCCACCCCAACCCCCAGCCCCTCCCTCTCCCTCACCCTCAACCTTAGCCGAACCCCCACAATAACCCTCAGCCTCACACTCAACCCCACACCCACGCCCACCCCACCCCCACTCCCACCCCCACCCTCACCCTCACCCTCACACTAACCCTCAAACCCACCGTGAGCATCACCTTCACCCTCACCCCGACGTCCACCATCACCCTCATACTCACCCTCACCACCACCCCACCCCCCCACCCTCACCCAAACCCCCACGCCCACCCTCACCCTAACCCCAACCCCCACCCCCACCCCAACCTCTCACCCTCACCCTAACTCTAACCCTAACCCTAACCCTAATCCTAACCCTCGCCCTCAGTTTAACACTCACCCCAACCTCCACCCCCACCCCCAGCCTCCCCCTCCCCCTCACCCCCACCTCACCCTCACAATCACCCCGACCACCACCCCCACCCTCCTCCTCACCCTCACCCTCACCCTAACCTCCACCCATCACCCTCACCCTGAGCATAACGCTCAACCTGACCCCCACCCCCACCCTCACCTTGTGACGGTGGGGGTGAGGTGGGGCGGTGGGGTGGTGGTGACGGTGAGTGTTAGGGATGTGGTGGGGGTGGGGTTTGTGGTGAGGGTGAGCGTGAGGGTGAGGGTGGGGGGTGGGAGGGAGGATCAGGGTGGCGGTGAGGATGGGGGTAGGTGTCAGGGTGATGGTGAGGGTTGGGGTGGGGGTTAGGGTGAGGGTGGGGTGAGGGTGAGGGTGAGGATAGGTGGTGAGGGTGGGAGTGAGGCTGAGGGTGAGGGTGAGGGAGGGAATGAGAGTGAGGGAGAGGGTGCGGGTGGGGGTGGGAGTGAGCGTAAAGGTGGGGCTGTGGGTGGGGTGTTCGTGGGCGTGGGTTTGAGGGTGAGGGTGATTGTGGGTGTTGGGGTAAGGGTGAGGGTGACGGTGAGCTTGGAGGTGGGGATGGGGGTGGAGGTGAGGGTGAGGGTGAAAGTGGGGTTTGGGTGAGGGTGAGACTGGGGGTGGGGGTGGGGATGGGGGTTGGAGTGAGGGTGAGGTTGAGGGTGAGTCCGTGGGTGAGGGTTAGGGTTAGGGTGAGGGTGGGGGTGGGGTGGGGATAAGGGTGAGGTTGAGCGTTACTCCCCCACCCTCAGCCTCATTCTCACCCTCACCCTATCCATAACCATAGCCCTAACCCTAACCCTCACTCACACCCCGACCCCCACCCTCACCCACACCACCACCCCACCCCACGCCCACCCTCACCCCAACCGCCATCGCCAACCCCACCCTCACCATCACCGTGAGCCTCACCCCCACCCTCACCCTAATCCCCACCCCCAACCCGCACCCTCTCCCTCACCCTCACCCCCACCCCACCCTCACTCTCACCCCCACCCCTACCCCCACCCCAACCCTAACTCTCAACCTCACCCCAACCGCCACCTTCAACCCCACCCCCACCCTCACCCTCACCCCAAACCCCACCCTCACCATTACCCTCACCCTCACCCCCTCCCCCAGCCCACCCCCAACCTCACCCATAACCCCACCCCAACCCTCACCATCACCGTGAGCCTCACCCCCACCCTCATCCTAATCCCCACCCAACCCTCACCCCAACCACCACCCCCAACCCCACCCTCACCCTCACCCCTAACCCCACCCCAACCCTAACCCTCAACCTCACCCTCACCCCAACCACCATCCCAAACCTCACCCCCACCCTAACCCTCACCCCAAACCTCACCCTTACCATTAACCTCCTCCTCCCCCCTCCCCCAACTCCACCCCCAACCCCACCCCCACAATCACCCCAAGCCACATCCATGCAATACCTCGCAATGAACAATTCATTCTTGTTCAGAACAAGAAGCAAATTTAACCTGGAATCCTCTTAAAAACGCCAGTTAGGTTTGCTGCTTCGCTTCTTGCACTGGCTTGCCTCCTCCTAAATCAGTTATGCTCTACATGTTGGCTTTTCGTACATATCCGTTCGTAAGAATACCTCGCAATGAACAATTCAACCTTGTTCACTGCTACTGCCAGCTCTCTCCTGTAATCCTCCTCCAAAAGTTATTTAAATGTACTGCTGCGATTTTGGTACAGATCCGTTCGTGAGAATACCTCACTACGATCAATTCAATCCTGTTCACTCCAAGTTCCAAATTTCTCCTGGAAGCCTCTTTGATACGTCCGTTATATGTTCCACTGAGCTTTTTTTAGCTATTAGATTTTGAAAATTCCTAAAAAAGCATTTCAATTCTGTTCACTGCTACAGACGAATTTCACATGGAATCCTGCTCCAAAAGCCGTTATGCTGCACTGGTTTGGCTTTTCGTACAGTTCCGTATGAATAATTCACTCCTGTTAACAGCAAATTCCAAATTTATCCTGGAATCCTCTTAAAAAGGCCAGTTAGCTGTTATGCTGCGCTTTTTGTACACATCGGTTCGTGAAAATTCCTCACAAAGAGCATTTCAATTTTTTTCTCTGCTACAACTAAATTTCTCTTGGAATCCCCCCCTAAAAGCAATTATGCTGTACAGGTTAGCTTTTGTTCAAATCCGTTCGTAAGAATACCAGGCAAAGCACAATTCAATCCTGTTCACTGCTATTGCCAATCGCTCATGTAATCCAACTCCAAAACCTATTTTAATGAATTGCTACGACATTGGTACAGTTCCTTTCATGAGAATACCTCACAATGAACAATTTAATCCTTTACACGGCAAAATTCATAATTTTCCAGGAATCCTCTTAGAAATATGCCAGCTACATATGCAGCGGGGCTTGTGCGTGAAAATTACTGAAAAAGAGCATTTCAATTTTTTTCACTGCTTCAGCTAAATTTCTATTGGAATCTGCCTCCAAAAGTATTTAAAAGTACTGCTAGGATTTTGGTACAGATCCGTTCGTAAGAATACCACGCAATGAGCAATTCAATCCTGTTCACTGCTCCTTCCATATCTCTCCTGTAATCCACCTCGAGAAGCTATTTTAATGTACTGTTGCATTTACTGTAAAGATCCTTTCGTAAGAATACCTCAGAATAAACAATTTAATTTAATTCAAATTCCTCCTGGAAGCTTCTTTGAAACGCCAGTTTGACGTTCTACTGCGCTTTTTGGATCTATTAGTTGATAAAAATTCCAAACAAAGCATTTCAATTCTTTTCACTGCTACAGACAAATTTTACATGGAATTCTCCTCCTAAAGCCATTAAGCTGCACTGGTTGACGTTTCGAACAAATCCGTTCGTGAGAATCCCTTACAATGAACAATTCAATCCTGTTAACAGCAAGTTCCAAAATTATCCTGGAATCCTCTTAAAAAGGCCAGTTAGATGTTCTGCTGCACATTTTGTACAGATCGGTTCGTGAAAATGCCTCACAAAGAGCTTTTAAATTTTTTCACTGCTACATCTAAATTTCTCCTGGCATCCGCCACGGAAAGTAATTATGCATCACTGGTGTGCTTTTCGTACAGATCAGTTCGTGGGAATATCTCGCAATGAACAATTCAAACCTGTTTACTGCTATTGCCCAATCACTCCTGTAATACAACTAAAAGGGCTATTTAAATGTAATGCTGCGATTTTGGTCCAGATTCGTTCGTGAGAATACCTCACTACGATCAATTCAATCCTGTTCACTGCAAGTTCCACATTTATCCTGGAATCCTCTTAAAATACGCCAGTTAGATATGCTGCTGGGCTTCTTGTTCATGAACAGTCCTCACAAAGAGCATTTAATTTTTTTAACTGCTACAACTACATTTTTCCAGGAATTTTCCTAGACATCAATTAGGCTGCACGGCTTGGCTTTTTCTACTGTTCCTTTTGTGAGAATACTTCTTTTGCCAATCTCTCCTGTAATACACCTACAAAAGCTATCTAAATGTAATGTTGCCATTTTGGTACCGATCCGTTCGTGACAATACATAACTACGATAAATTCAATCCTGTTCAGTGCAAATTCAAATTTAATCCTGGAAGCCTCATAAAAAGGCCAGTTAAATGTTCTGCTGCGCTTTATTGTACAGATCGGTTCGTGAAAATTCCTCGCAAAGAGCATTTCAATGTTTTCACTGCTACAACTAAATTTCTCCTGGAATCCTCCTCCAAAAGCAATTATGCTGTAGAGGTTGGCTTTTCGTACAAATCCGTTCGTAAGAATACCTCGCCATGCACAATTCAATCCTGTTCACTGCTATTGCCAAATCGCTCCTGTACTCCAACTTCAAAGCCTACTTTAATGAATTCCTACGACTTTGTTATAGATCCGTTCGAGAGAATACATCACTATGAACAATTTAATCCTTTACACGGCAAGTTCCATAATTTTCCAGGAATCCTCTTAAAATATGCCAGCTAGATATGCAGCAGGGCTTCTTGTGCGTGAAAATTACTGAAAAAGAGCATTTCACTGCTTCAGCTAAACTTCTCCTGGAATCCTCCTCCAAAAGAATTTAAAAGTACTGCTAGGATTTTGGTACAGATCCGTTCGTAAGAATACCACGCAATGAACAATTCAATCCTGTTCACTGCTACTTCCAAATCTCTCCTGTAATCCACCTCGAGAAGATAGTTTAATGTACTGCTGCATTTTTGGTAAAGATCCTTTCGTAAGAATACCTCAGAATAAACAATTTAATTCTTTTCATGGCAAGTTGCAAATTTATCCTGGAATCCTCTTAAAAAGGCCAGTTTGATCTTCTTCTGCGCTTTTTGTACAGATCGGTTAGTGAAAATGCCTCACAAAGAGCTTTAAATTTTTTCACTGCTACATCTAAATTTCCTCCTGGAATCCTCCACCGAAAGTAATTATGCATCACTGGTGGGCTCGTCGTACAGATCCGTTCGTGGGAATATCTCGCAATGAAGAATTCAAACCTGTTTACTGCTATTGCCCAATCTCTCCTGTAATACACCTAAAAGAGCTATTTAAATGTAATGCTCCGATTTTGGTCCAGGTTCGTTCGTGAGAATACCTCACTACGATCAATTCAATCCTGTTCAGTGCAAGTTCCAAATTTCTCCTGGAAACCTCTTGGAAACGTCCGTTAGATCTTCCACTGAACTTTTTGTAGCTATTAGATTTTGAAAATTCCTAAAAAGCATTTCATTTCTGTTCACCTCAACAGACGAATTTCACATGGAATCCTGCTCCAAAAGCCGTTATGCTGCACTGGTTTGGCTATTCGTACAGTTCTGTATGAATAATTCACTCCTATTTTTAGCAAGTTCCAAATTTATCATGGAATCCTCTTTAAAAGACCTGTTCGATGTTCTGCTGTGCTTTTTGTACTGATCGGTTCGTGAAAATTCCTCACAAAGAGCATTTGAATTTTTTCACTGCTACAACTAAATTTCTCCTGGAATCCTCCTCCAAAAGCAATTATGCTGCACTGGTTGCCTTTTCGTCCAGGTCCGTTTGTAAGAATACCTCGCAATGAACAATTCAACCCGGTTCACTGCTACTGCCAAATCTCTCCTGTAATCCACCTCCGTAAGCTAATTGAATATAATGATGCGATTTTGGTACAGCTCCATTCGTAATAATACCTCACAATGAACAATTTAATCGTTTCACTGCAAGTTCCACATTTATCCTGGAATCCTCTTAAAATACGCCAGTTAGATATGCTGCTGGGCTTCTTGTTCGTGAAAAGTCCTCACAAAGAGCATTTTAATGTTTTAACTGCTACAACTAAATTCTTCCATTAATGTTCCTAGAAATCAATTAGGCTGCACTGCTTGGCTTTTCCTACTGTTCCTTTTGTGAGAATACGTCTTTTGCCAATCTCTCCTGTAATACACCTACAAAAGCTATCTAAATGTAATGCTGCCATTTTGGTACAGATCCGTTTGTGAGAATACATAACTACGATCAATTCAATCCTGTTCAGTGCAAGTTCCAAATTTCTACTGGAAGCCTCTTTGAAACGTCCGTTAAACGTTCTTCTGTGCTTTTTGTATCAATAAGGTGATGAAAATTTCAAACAAAGCATTTCAATTCTGGTCACTACTACAGAGAAATTTCACCTGGAATCCTCCTCCCAAAGCCGTTATGCTGCACTGGTTGGCTTTTCGTACAAATCCGTTCGTGACACTACCTTGCAATGAACAATTCAATCCTGTTAATAGCAAGTTCCAAATATTTCCAGGACTCTTCTTAAAAAGGCCAGTTAGAAGTTCTGCTGCGCATTTTTTACAGATCGGTTCGTGAAAATTCCTCGCAAAGAGATTTCAATTTTTTCACTGCAACAATTAAATTTCTCCTGGAATCCTCCAGCAAAAATAATTGAGCTGCACTGGTGGGCTTTTCGTCCACATCCGTTTGTAAGAATATCTCGCAATCAACAACTCAACCCTGTTCACTGCTACAGCCTAATCTCTCCTGTTATACACCTACTACAGCTATTTAAATGTAATGCTGCGATTTTGGTACAGATCCGTTCGTGAGAATACCTTACTAGGATCAATTCTATCCTGTTCACTGCAAGTTACAAATTTCTCCTGGAAGCCACTTTGAAACGTCCGTTAGATGTTCTACTGCGTTTTTTGTACCTATTAGATTTTGAAAATTCCTCAAAAAGCATTTCTATTCTGTTCACTGCTACAGACGAATTTCACATGCAATCCTCCTCCAAAAGCCGTTATGATGCACAGGTTGGCTTTAGGTACTGTTCCGTTTTTCATACCTCGCTATGAATAATGTTCACTGCTACTGCCAAATCTCTCCTGTAATCCACCTCCAAAAGTTTTTTAAAGGAACTGCTTTGACTTTGGTACAGAGCATTAGCTGTACTGCTGAGCTTCTGGTACAGATTCCCTAGACCCAACCCCCATCCCCATCCTCACTGTAACCCCCACCCCAACAGTCAACCTCACCCTCACCCCCACCCACACCCCCTCCCTTACGATCACCCCCACTCAAACCGCCCATCCCCACACTCAGCCGAACCCTCACCCCCAACCGCACACTCACTGCAACCCACACCCCGCCCCTCACCCTCACCGTCACCCTCACCCTCACCCCCGCCCTCACCACCACCCTCACGCCCCACCCGACGCCCACCCTCACCCTCACTATCCCAGGGTGAGGGTGGGGGTGAGGTTGTGCATTATGGTGAGGGTGGGGGTGGGGGTGAATGTTAGCGTGAGACTAGGGGGTTGAGGGTGGGGTGGGGGTGATGTTGGGGGAGAGGATGAGGGTTGGGTTGGGATTGAGGGTGGGGGTGGGGGTTCCGGTGCGGGAGAGGCTGAGGGTGATGGTTACAGTTAGGTTTAGGGTTAGGATCAGAGTGAGGGTGAGGTTGGGGGTGAGGTTGGGGTGGGGGTAGGAGTTGGGATTAGGGTGGGGGTGAGGGTGGGTGTGGTGGTTAGGGTGAGGGTGAGGTTGGTGGTGGACGTGTGGGTCGGGGTTAGGGTGACTGTGGGGGAGATGGTGGGGGTGGGGATGCGTGGAGTGTGAGACTGGGGGTGGGGTAGAGGGTGAAGGTTAGGGTGAGGGTGGGGGAGAGGGAGTGGGTGGGGGGGTGGGTGAAGGTTAGAGAGAGGGAGAGTGTTGGGGTGGGGGTGGGGATGGGTGTGAGGGTGAGGGTGAAGGTGCGCGTGAGTGTGAGGGTGGGGGTGGATGTGTGGTTGGGCTCAGGGTTGAGGGCGAGCGTGGGGGTGAGGGTGAGGATGAGGGTGACGGTGAGGAGGCGGGTAGGCGTGATGGTGAGGATGAGGGTGAGAGTGAGTAGGAGGGTGGGGGTGGGGGGTCGGGTTGCGGGTGAGGGCGAGGATGGGGGTGGGATGGGGGTGAGGGTGAGGGTGAGTGTGGGAGTGGGGGTGGAGTGGTGGTGAAGGTGGGGGTGAGGGAGAGGGTGAGGGTGAGGTTTGGGGTGTGAGTGAGGGTAAGGGTGTGAGTGGGGGGTGAATGTGAGCGTAGGGTTGGGGGTGGGGGTGTGCGTGGGCGTCGGTATGGTTTTGTGGTTGAGGGTGCGGGTGATTGTGGGGGTTGAGGTGAGGGTGATGGTGAGCTTGGGGGGTGAGGGAGGGGGTGCGTGTGAGGGTGAGGGTGATGGTAGAGTTGGGTTTGGAGTGACGGTGAGGGTGGCGGTGGGGTTGGGGGTTGGGTTGAGGGTGAGGGTGGGGGTGGGAGTGGGGCTGAGGGTCAGGGTGGGAGTGGGGGTTGAGGGTGAGGGAGAGGGTGGGATGGGGTTGGCAGTAAGGTGAGGGTGAGGGTGATGGTGATGGTGGGTTTGGGAGTTAGGGTTAGCGTGAGGGTGAGGGTGGGGTGGGGGTGGGGGTGGGGTTTGGGGTGAGGGTGAGGGTGGGGGTGGGGTTTGGGGTGAGGGCGATGGTGGGGGGAGGGTGAAGATGAGGGTGAGGAGGAGGCTGAGAGTGGTGGTCTGGGTGAGGGTGAGGGTCAGTCTGGGGGTGAGGGTGGGGGTTGGGGTGGGGGTGAGCGGGGAGGGTTCAGGCGAGGGTGAGGGTGGGGGTGGGAGTGAGAGTGAGTGTAAGGGTGGAGGTGTGCGTGGTTGTGGGTGTGGTTTTGTGGATGAGGGTGAGGAAGATTGTGGGGGTTGGGGTAAGGGTGAGGGTGATGGTGAGGTTGTGGTTGGGGGTGCGGGTGAGGGTGATGGTGAGGGTGGGTTTTGTGTGACGGTGAGTGTGAGGGTGGGGGTGGGTTTTGGGGTGAGGTTGTGGGCGAGGGTGAGGGTTAGGATTAGGATGAGGGTGAGGGTGGGTGAGGGGTGGGTTTTGGTTTAGGGTGAGGATTACGGAGGTTGCGGGGTTTAGGGTGAGGGTGAGGGTGGTGGTGGGGGTGAGGGTGAGTATGAGGGTGATCGTCAGGGTGGGGGTGGGGTGGGGGTGGGAGTGGGGGTGAGGTTGAGCGTTACGATGAGGGTGAGGGTGCGGGTGAGTGTGAGGGTGGGGTTGGGGGTGGGGTTGGGGTTGGGGATGAGGGGGAGGGTGAGCGTGAGGGTGGAGGTGGCAGTGGGGGTGAGGGTGAGAGTGGGGTTGCAGGTGAGGGAGTGGGTGAGGGTGGGGGTGAGGGTGACGATGAGTGTGGGGGTAAGGGTGAGGGTGACGGTGAACATCGGGCTGGGGTTGAGGGTGAGGGTGAGGGCGATGGTGGGGCTGAGGGTGAAGATGAGGGTGAGGGTGAGGAGGAGGATGAGAGTGGTGGTCGGGGTGAGGGTGAGGGTGAGTCTGGGGGTGAGGGTGGGGGTTGGGGTGGGGGTGAGCGGGGAGGGTTCAGGCGAGGGTGAGGGTGGGGGGGGTGGGGTTCGCGGTAGTGTGAGGGTGAGGGTGGTGGTGGGAGTGGGGGTGAGGGTGAGGGTGAGGGTGAGAGTGGAGGTGGGGGTGGGGGTGAGGGTGCGGGTGAGGGTGGGGGTGAGGCTGAGGGTGGGGGTGCGGTGGGGGAGGGCATGTGGGTGAGTTTGAGTGTGGGGGAGTGGGGGTGGAGGTGAGGGTGAGGGTGGGGTTGGGGGTGGGTGTGAGGGTGATGGTGATGGTGGGCTTGGTGGTGGGTGGGGGCGGGGGTTGCGGTTAGGGTTAGGGTGAGGGTGGGTATGGGGGTCAGGGTGAGGGTGAGGGTGAGGGTGGAGGTGGGGGTGGGGGTGAGGGTGGGGGTGAGGGTGTGGGTGAGGCTGAGGGTGGGGGTGCGGTGGGGGAGGGCGTGTGGGTGAGTTTGAGTGTGGGGGAGTGGGGTTGGATGTGAGGGTGAGGGTGAGGTTGGGGGTGAGGTTGGGGTGGGGGTAGGAGTTGGGATTAGGGTGGGGGTGAGGGTGGGTGTGGTGGTTAGGGTGAGGGTGAGGTTGGTGGTGGACGTGTGGGTCGGGGTTAGGGTGACTGTGGGGGAGATGGTGGGGGTGGGGATGCGTGGAGTGTGAGACTGGGGGTGGGGTAGAGGGTGAAGGTTAGGGTGAGGGTGGGGGAGAGGGAGTGGGTGGGGGGGTGGGTGAAGGTTAGAGAGAGGGAGAGTGTTGGGGTGGGGGTGGGGATGGGTGTGAGGGTGAGGGTGAAGGTGCGCGTGAGTGTGAGGGTGGGGGTGGATGTGTGGTTGGGCTCAGGGTTGAGGGCGAGCGTGGGGGTGAGGGTGAGGATGAGGGTGACGGTGAGGAGGCGGGTAGGCGTGATGGTGAGGATGAGGGTGAGAGTGAGTAGGAGGGTGGGGGTGGGGGGTCGGGTTGCGGGTGAGGGCGAGGATGGGGGTGGGATGGGGGTGAGGGTGAGGGTGAGTGTGGGAGTGGGGGTGGAGTGGTGGTGAAGGTGGGGGTGAGGGAGAGGGTGAGGGTGAGGTTTGGGGTGTGAGTGAGGGTAAGGGTGTGAGTGGGGGGTGAATGTGAGCGTAGGGTTGGGGGTGGGGGTGTGCGTGGGCGTCGGTATGGTTTTGTGGTTGAGGGTGCGGGTGATTGTGGGGGTTGAGGTGAGGGTGATGGTGAGCTTGGGGGTGAGGGAGGGGGTGCGTGTGAGGGTGAGGGTGATGGTAGAGTTGGGTTTGGAGTGACGGTGAGGGTGGCGGTGGGGTTGGGGGTTGGGTTGAGGGTGAGGGTGGGGGTGGGAGTGGGGCTGAGGGTCAGGGTGGGAGTGGGGGTTGGGGTGAGGGAGAGGGTGGGATGGGGTTGGCAGTAAGGTGAGGGTGAGGGTGATGGTGATGGTGGGTTTGGGAGTTAGGGTTAGCGTGAGGGTGAGGGTGGGGTGGGGGTGGGGGTGGGGTTTGGGGTGAGGGTGAGGGTGGGGGTGGGGTTTGGGGTGAGGGCGATGGTGGGGGGAGGGTGAAGATGAGGGTGAGGAGGAGGCTGAGAGTGGTGGTCTGGGTGAGGGTGAGGGTCAGTCTGGGGGTGAGGGTGGGGGTTGGGGTGGGGGTGAGCGGGGAGGGTTCAGGCGAGGGTGAGGGTGGGGGTGGGAGTGAGAGTGAGTGTAAGGGTGGAGGTGTGCGTGGTTGTGGGTGTGGTTTTGTGGATGAGGGTGAGGAAGATTGTGGGGGTTGGGGTAAGGGTGAGGGTGATGGTGAGGTTGTGGTTGGGGGTGCGGGTGAGGGTGATGGTGAGGGTGGGTTTTGTGTGACGGTGAGTGTGAGGGTGGGGGTGGGTTTTGGGGTGAGGTTGTGGGCGAGGGTGAGGGTTAGGATTAGGATGAGGGTGAGGGTGGGTGAGGGGTGGGTTTTGGTTTAGGGTGAGGATTACGGAGGTTGCGGGGTTTAGGGTGAGGGTGAGGGTGGTGGTGGGGGTGAGGGTGAGTATGAGGGTGATCGTCAGGGTGGGGGTGGGGTGGGGGTGGGAGTGGGGGTGAGGTTGAGCGTTACGATGAGGGTGAGGGTGCGGGTGAGTGTGAGGGTGGGGTTGGGGGTGGGGTTGGGGTTGGGGATGAGGGGGAGGGTGAGCGTGAGGGTGGAGGTGGCAGTGGGGGTGAGGGTGAGAGTGGGGTTGCAGGTGAGGGAGTGGGTGAGGGTGGGGGTGAGGGTGACGATGAGTGTGGGGGTAAGGGTGAGGGTGACGGTGAACATCGGGCTGGGGTTGAGGGTGAGGGTGAGGGCGATGGTGGGGCTGAGGGTGAAGATGAGGGTGAGGGTGAGGAGGAGGATGAGAGTGGTGGTCGGGGTGAGGGTGAGGGTGAGTCTGGGGGTGAGGGTGGGGGTTGGGGTGGGGGTGAGCGGGGAGGGTTCAGGCGAGGGTGAGGGTGGGGGGGGGTGGGGTTCGCGGTAGTGTGAGGGTGAGGGTGGTGGTGGGAGTGGGGGTGAGGGTGAGGGTGAGGGTGAGAGTGGAGGTGGGGGTGGGGGTGAGGGTGCGGGTGAGGGTGGGGGTGAGGCTGAGGGTGGGGGTGCGGTGGGGGAGGGCATGTGGGTGAGTTTGAGTGTGGGGGAGTGGGGGTGGAGGTGAGGGTGAGGGTGGGGTTGGGGGTGGGTGTGAGGGTGATGGTGATGGTGGGCTTGGTGGTGGGTGGGGGCGGGGGTTGCGGTTAGGGTTAGGGTGAGGGTGGGTATGGGGGTCAGGGTGAGGGTGAGGGTGAGGGTGGAGGTGGGGGTGGGGGTGAGGGTGGGGGTGAGGGTGTGGGTGAGGCTGAGGGTGGGGGTGCGGTGGGGGAGGGCGTGTGGGTGAGTTTGAGTGTGGGGGAGTGGGGTTGGATGTGAGGGTGAGGGTGGGGTTGGGGGTGGGTTTGAGGGTGATGGTGGTGGTGGGCTTGGGGGTTAGGGTGAAGGTGTGGCTGAGGGTGAGCATGAGGGTGGGGGTGGGGGGGGCGGTTGGGGTGAGGGTGCGTGTGGAGGTCGGGCTTGGGGTAACCACCACCACCCCCACCCGCACCTTCACCCTCACCTTCACCCTCACCCCAAACCCCACCCCCACCCTCACCCTCGCACTCGCCCTAACCTTTACCCTAACCCCCAAGTTCACCATCATCGTCATCCTCAACAGCACCCCACCCCCACCCTCACGCTCACCCCCACTCCCACCCCGACCCCCATCCTCACCCTCACCCTCGCCCTCACCTTTACCCTAACCCCCAAGTTCAATGTCACCATCATCCTCAACCGCACCCCACCCCCACCCTCACCCTCACGCTCTCTCCCACCCCACCCTCACCCTCAACCTCACCCTGACCCCAAACCCTACCCTCGACCTCACTCCCAGCCTGATGCTAACCCTCACCCTTACCCCCACCCTCATCCCCATCCTCACCCACACCCTCACCCTCATCCCCACCTCAACATCACTCTGACCCCCACTCCGAACCCCACCCTCACCCTCACCCTCAACCCTACCCCTAACCCCAATCCCACCCTCACCCTCACTCCAAACCCCACCCGCACCACGACCCTCACCCTCACCCGCACCCCCACCCCCACCCCCACCCCCAAACTCAACATCACCATCACCCTTACCACAAACCCACAATCACCCTCAACCTCAACCACAAAATCACGCCCACGCACAACTCCACCCCCACCCCAAACCTTACGCTCACCCTCACCCCCACCCCCACTCACACCCTCACCCCACTCACACCCCAACACTCACCCTCACCCTATCCCCTAACCCCACCCCCACCCTCACCCTCTCGCTCACTCTCACACCCACCCAAACCCCCACCCCAACCACACCCTTACCCTCACCCTCACTCTAACCCCAAGCCCACCGTCACCATCACCCTCACCCCGACCACCACCACCACCCTCACCCTCCCCATCCCCCCATCCCGTCCCCCACACTCACCCGCACCCCCACCCCATCCCCACCCTCACCCTCACCACGACCCCCACCGCCACCCTCCTCCTCACACTCACGCTCATCCTCACACCCACCCCCACCCTCGCCCTCACGCTCAACCTCACCCAAACCCTCATCCTCAACCCTACCCCCAACCCCACCGTAACCCCCACCCTCACCCTCACCCCCACCAACCCTCACCTTCATTCCCAGACTCACCCTCATTCCCAGACTCACCCTCACCCTCACCCTAACCTTCACCCTCATCCCCACCCCCACCCTCACGCTCACCCCCACCGCCACAGCCACCCTCACCCTAACCCCGACCCACACCCCCACCCCTACACCCACGCTCACCCTCACACTCAAACTCACCCTCACTTCTACCTCCACCCCCACTCCCACCCTGACCCTCACCTCCACACCCACCCTCACCCTCACCCTCTTCCCAACCCCCAACCTCAACCCCACCCCCACCCTCAAATTCACCCTCACCGCCACCCCGATACCCACCCTCATCATCACCCTCAGCCTCAACCGCACCCCCACCCCCAACTCACCATCAGCGTCAGCCTTACCTCATCCCCCTCAATCACCCTCACCCTCACCCACAAACTCATACCCAGGACCAAGCACACCCCCAACCCCACCCCCACACTTATGCTCACCCTCATCTCCACCCCCACTCTCACCCTCATCCTCACTCACACCTCAACCACCACCCTGACCCCATCCCCCACCCCAACCCTAACCCTCTCCCTCACCCTCACCACCCCCCCACCCCCAACCTCACCCTCACAGTAACCTCCACTCCCACCCTCACCCTAACCCCAACCCCCACCGCCACCCCACCCCACCCTCACTCTCTCCCTCAGCCACACCCTAACCCTAACCCTAACACTAACACTCACCCTCATCCTCACACACACCAAACCCCCACCCCCACACTCACCCTCACCTTAAACCCCAAGCCAACGATCACCATCACCCTCACCCCCACCTCCACCCCCACCCTCACTCTCACCCACACCCTCAACCTCACCCCCACCCCCACACTCACCCTCACCTTCAACCCCACACCCACCCTCACCCTCACCCCGACCCCCACCCTCCTCCTCCCCTTCACACTGATCCTCACCCGCAACTCAACCCTCTGCTAACCATCACCCTCACCCTCTCCCTTACCCCCACCCTCACCCCCACCCTCACCGTCACCCTCACCCCCACTCCCACCCTCACCCTCACCTTCAACCCCACACCCACCCTCACCCTCACCCCGACCCCCACCCTCCCCCTCCCCCTCCCCTAAACCAAAACCCCACCATAACCTTCACACTCAACCTCACACCCAGCCCCAGCTGCACCCTCACCCTCACCCCGACCCCACCCCACTCTCCTCCTCACCCTCACCCTCACCTCCACCCCCACCATCACTCTCAGCCACACCCTCACCCCGAGACTGACGCTCACCATCACCGTCTCCCTTACCCCCACCCTCACTTTCACCCTCACCCTTACCCCAACCCTCAAAATCGCCCTCACCCTCACCGTCAAACCCACCCCCACGCACACCCCACCCTTACGCTCACCCTCACCCCCACTCCCACCCTCACCCTCACTCACACCGCCACCCCCACCCTCACCCTCAGTTTGGAGCTGCGTGGTGAAACGCAGCGAGCCCCAGAGCCGGGGTCTAAGCTCCCTGCCCCCCAGAAGGCCCCAGCTGAGGGGTCCTGGTCATACTTACAAGCTCTGTTTGGACTCTTTCCTGACAACCCAAATAAACCTTCTGTTCTACTGGCTGGCTGAGAGTCACATTGAATCCCGGGAAGAGGGGTGCAGGACCTGACTCCGCCACACTCCGTGACACCCTCACACTCCCCCCTCCCCACCCCCACCCTCACCCACACCCCCACCCCCAGCCTCAACATCATGCTCACCCTCACCCACACCCCAACACTCACCCTCACCCTCACCCCCACCCTCACCCTCACCCTCACTCCCACCCCTCCCTCACCCCCACACCCACCCTTACCGTCAACCTCACCAAAATCCCCACCCCAACCCTCACCCTCACCCTAACCACAATCCCCCACACCCACCCTCACCCTAACCCCCACCCCCACTCCTCATCCTCATCCGCACCCTCACACTCACCATCACTCCGACTCCCACCCACACACTCACCGTCACCCCCACCCCCAACCTCACCGTCACCCTCACCCTAACCCCCACTCCCATGCCCACCCTCGCCCCCATCCTCACCCTCACTTCCACCCCCACCCCCACAACAACACTCACCCTCACCGTCAGCCCCACACCCATCCCCACCCTCACCCTCACCCCCACCCTCACCCTCACCCCACCCCCACCATCACCCTCACCAACCCCCCATCCTCACCCTCACACTCCCCCTCCCCTCTTGCACTCACCTACTTGTGCTTCTTCCCGGTATCCCACTTCCCCACTTACCTCGGGGCTTTGGTCTCCTTCCCCCTCACACTAACCCCACCCCAACCGTCACCCCACCCCCACCCTCACCTTCACTCTCACCCCCATCCGAACCCCCACCCTCACCATCACCCTCGCCCCCACCCCCACGCTCACCCTCACCCTAATCCTCATCCTCACCCTCACGCCACCCCCAGCCCCACGCCCACCCTCACCCTAAACCTCACCCCCACCGCCACTCCGACCCTCACCCTCACCCCCACCCCCACCCACACTCTCACCCTCACCCACCACCCTAACCCTCATCCTCACCCTCACCCCACGCACAGCCCCACTCCCACCCTCACACTCACCCTCACCCCCACCGCCACACCGACCCTAACCCTAACCCTAACCCCCACCCCCAGCTCCTCCCTCACTCTCACCCCCACCCACACCCACACCCACACCCCCACCCACACCCTCACTCCCACCCCCAACCTCACCCTCACCCCCCACCCCCACAACCACCCACACTCTCACCCTCACCCTCACTCTCACCCATAGCACCGCACTCAACCTCACCCTCACCGTCACCCTCTCACTCATCGCCACCCCCACGCTCACCCTCACCCAGACAGTCACCCAAACCTCCACTCCCACTCCCACCCTGACCCTCACTCCCACCCCCACCCTCACCCTCACCCCCACTCCCACCCCCACCCACACCCTGACCCTCACTCTCAACCCAACACCCAACCCACCTCCAACCCCACCCACACACTCACCCGACCCGCACCCTCACCGTAATGCTAATCTTCACCCTCACCCCCACCCCCACCCTCACACTCCCCCTATCCGTAACCCTCACCCTCACCTTCAACCTCACCCCAACTCCCACCCCCACCCCCACCCTCAACCTCAACCTCACCGTCACCCTCAACCCCACCCCCACCCTGACCCTAACCTCCAGACACACCCTCACCCCCACCTGCACCCTTACCCTCACCACCACCCCCACCCCCACCCCCACAGTCACCCTCACCCCGACCCTCACCGTCACCCCCACCCCCACCCTCACTGTCAACCTCACCCTAACTGCCGCCACCACCCTCACCCCCAACCACACCCTCACCCTCAAACTCACAATCACCCCAAACCCCCATCCTCAGTATCACCTTCACCCTCACCCCACCCCGCACCCTAACCTCAACCCCAAACCCCACCCTCACCCTCACGACCACCGAAAAACCCCACCCGCACCCTCACCCTCACCCTTACTCCCACCCCCACCCTCACCCTAACCCCCACCCCCCCCAACCCCAACCCCAACCCTCACCATCACCCACCCACCCCACCCTCACCCTCACCCCTCCCCTACCCCCACGCCCAACCCTCACACTCCCCCTATCCGTAACCCTCACCCTCGACAACACCCCAACTCCCACCCCCAACCCCACCATCACCCTCACCCTTACCCCAACCCTCACAATCACCCTCACGCTCAAACACAAACCCATACCCATGACCAGGCACACCCCCAACCCCACCCCCACCCATACGCTCACCCTCACCCCCACCCCCACTCACAGCCTCTAAATCACTCACACCCCAACCCCACCCTCACCCTCACCCCTAAACCACACCCCCACCCTCACCCTCCCCCCACCCTTCACCAGCACTCCCACCCCCACCCCCACCCCCACCCTCACCCTCACCGTAACCTCCACACCCACTCTCACCCTCACCCTAACCCTAACCGTAACACTCACCCTCACCCTCACACACACCACAACACCCACCTCCACCCTCACCCTCACGCTCACCCTCACCATGACCCTAACTCCAAAGCCTACTGTCACTATCACCCTTACCCCCCCCCACCACCACCCTCACCCTCACCCACATCCTCACCCTCAACCTTACCCCATCCCCACCCCACCTCCACCCTCACCCTCACCACGCCCCCTACCCCATCCTCCTCCTCACACTCACCCTGATCCTCAACTGCACCCCCACCCTCCTCCTCACCCTCACCCTCATCCTCACCTCCACCCCCACCATCGCTCTCACCCTCACCCTCACCCCAGCCCGACGCTCACCTTCACCCTCTCCCTTACCCCCACCCTCACGCTCACCCCCAACCTCACCCTCACCCCCACACCCTCTCCCACCCTCACCATCACCACAACTCCCACCACCACCCTCACCCTCACCCTCATGATCGACCCTACCCTCAACCCCACGCCCACCCCCTCCCTCACCCCCAGACTCACCTTCACCCTAAGCCTCACCCTCACCCCACCCCCACCCTCACCATCACACTCAACCCCACCCCCGCCCTCTCCCCCACACTGACCTTCATCCTAACCCCGACCCACAACCCAATCCCCACCCCCACCCTCACAATCACCCTCACTCTCACCCTCACCCCCACCCCGACCCAAACCCTCACCCTCACCCTCACAGTAAAACCAAAACCCACCCTAACCGTCACCTTCACCCTCACCCCCAACCCCAGTCCCACCCTCACTCTCACTCTCACCTTCGCACCACCCCGACCCCCACCCGAACCCGAACCCCACCCGAACCCGAACCCCACCCCCACCCTCCTCCTCACCCTCACTCTCATCCTCAGCTCCACCCTCAGCCTCTCCCCTCAGCCTCACCCTCACCCTCAACCCCACCCCCACTCCCACTCTCACCCCCACT
>JBAIAC010000553.1:115000-245876 GCA_037349315.1 Chelydra serpentina | reverse complement strand
CGCATCCTCCACCCCCCCAGAGCCAGCCGCATCCTCCACCCCACACAGCCAGCCCCTCCCCACACAGCCAGCCGCATCCTCCACCCCCAGAGCCAGCCGCATCCCCCCACAGCACAGCCCCCCCTCCCTCCACCCCCCAGAGCCAGCCACATCCTCCACCCCCCAGAGCCAGCCCCCCTCCCCCCACAGCCAGCCCCCTCCCTCAACCCCCCCCCAGAGCCAGCCCCCTCCCTCCACCCCCAGAGCCAGCCGCATACCCCCCACCCCCCAGAGCCAGCCCCCTCCCCCCACAGCCAGCCCCCTCCCTCAACCCCCAGAGCCAGCCACATCCCCCCACCCCCCAGAGCCAGCCGCATCCTCCACCCCCCAGAGCCAGCCGCATCCCCCCACAGCCAGCCCCCTCCCTCCACCCCCCAGAGCCAGCCGCATCCCCCCACAGCCAGCCCCTCCCTCACCCCCCAGAGCCAGCCGCATCCCCCACCCCCAGAGCCAGCCCCCTCCCCCCACAGCCAGCCCCCTCCCTCCACCCCCCAGAGCCAGCCGCATCCCCCACCCCCCAGAGCCAGCCGCATCCCCCCACAGCCAGCCCCCTCCCTCCACCCCCCAGAGCCAGCCGCATCCCCACCCCCCAGAGCCAGCCCCTCCCTCCACCCCCCCAAGCCAGCCGCATCCCCCGAGCCAGCCGCATCTCCCCACCCCCCAGAGCCAGCCGCATCCCCAGAGCCAGCCGCAGCCCCCCGTGGGGCTCTGTACACCCAGCCCCCGCGCCCCACCCCAGAGCCAGCCGCATCCTCCACCCCCCAGAGCCAGCCGCAGCCCCCGCGTGGGGCTCTGTACACCCAGACCCCGCGCCCCACCCCAGAGCCAGCCGCAGCCCCCGCGTGGGGCTCTGTACACCCAGCCCCCAGGCCCCACCCCAGAGCCGACCGCAGCCCCTGCGTGGGGCTCTGTACACCCAGCCCCCCGCGCCCCACCCCAGAGCCGGCCGCAGCCCCACCCCAGAGGCAGCTGGTGGATGCCGAGCTGCCCAAACCCTCCCTTCCCTTGGCAGCACCACGCCAGCGCCGGAACGCCGGGATCCTGGGGGGGGTCTGCGCGGGGCCGCCGGGCTGTTCCTCTGCGTCTGCATCGCCTGGTAGGCACCCGCTGGAGCAGAACCGCCCCTGGGGGGAACCGGAGCCCTGGGGGTGGGCAGCTGGAGCGGCCCACGGGCACAGACGGGGGCTCAGGCTCCGCCCGGACTCCTGGGTTCTCCAGCCTCAGCGCTGGAATCGAGCCAGGTTTCTACACAGGCCAGTCCTGGCCGAGAGCCCAATGGCTGAGCCCAGCAAAGGACCTGGGGCCTCTCCCCTCTAGGGGGCGCCAGCTCCAGGGCAGGGACTGGCTGGCTCAGGGGGCCGGGAAATGGGCTGGGGGTCTCTCCCATTTGGGTCACTAGATACCCCAACCCACTCCCCTCCCAGAGCAGAGAGAGAACCCAGGTGTCCTGGCTCCCAGCCCCCCCGCTCTAACCCACCAACACCCACTCCCCTCCCAGAGCAGGGAGAGAACCCAGGTGTCCTGGCTCCCAGCCCCCCCGCTCTAACCCACCAACCCCCACTCCCCTCCCAGAGCAGGGAGAGAACCCAGGTGTCCTGGCTCCCAGCCCCCCGCTCTAACCCACCAACACCCACTCCCCTCCCAGAGCAGGGAGAGAACCCAGGTGTCCTGGCTCCCAGCCCCCCCGCTCTAACCCACCAACCCCCACTCCCCTCCCAGAGCAGGGAGAGAACCCAGGTGTCCCTGGCTCCCAGCCCCCCCATTCTCTCTGTGCTCCCCACAGCAGGCTGAGGAGCAGCCGGGCGGCAGGGAAGGAGGCTGGGGAGCCGAAGTCAAAGTCGGACCGCAGAGTTGGCTGATTATCTGACGAAGCTGCTGGAGGAGAGCGACCAGGAGGAAGAGGAGGGGCTGAAGCCCAGGGAGGAAGAGCCAAAGAGGAGGGGGAGTAGGGACAGGCTGCAGGGCAGCCGTGCCCCCCCCACACACACACACACCTGGACTGCTGCACCCCTCACACAATAAAGGGTTAATTTTTTCCCACTTCTTTCCTGATCAGCTGGCAGGGGGAGGGGGCACATGCTGCCCCCACATTCCCTTCCCCCATCCAGATCCCTGTATACACAGCCCCTGCGCTCCACCCCAGAATGGGGCAGGGGAACGGGCCTTTCCCCCTCTAACCACTAGCCCCCACTCCCTTCCCAGAGCCAGGGAGAGAACCCAGGAGTCCTGGCTCCCAGCCCCCCTGCTCTAACCACCAGCCCCCACTCCCCAGCGTGCGACGCAGGACAAGGAAGCACAGAACAGAGGGCCTGAGATGCACAGTGTTTGAAATACACATGAACCGTCCCTGCGACGGACGGACGGACGGACGCCCCTTCGGCGGGTCAGGGGAGCCATCACCCAGCCTCCAAGCTCTGCCATCCCAGCGCCGGGTCCCCGGATACCCAGCCCCCGCGCCCCACCCCAGAGGGGCCGCGTCTCTGTCCCGGGGCCGCGTCTCTGTCCCCGGGGCCGGTTGGGTCCGTCTGTCTCGCAGCCCCGTGGGCGCTCTCTGAATCGGCGTGGGGGTGGGGGGTGCTGGTCCCAGACTGATCCCCCATCCGACTTGCCCCCCCAGAGCCCCGTCCCAAAAGGCACCTGGAACAGACAGACAGACAGAGGGTCATGAGCTGCAGAGGGGGCTCTGAGTTGGGGGGACAATTGTATCGGGGGAGGGCTGACAGTGTCCCCCACCCGTCAGAATGGCCCATCCGGATGTTTCACACCCCTTGGCTAAACTGCCCTCCCCCGCACCCCAGAACAGCACCATAATCCCAGTGACCTGGCCCCCTCCCTCCCTCCCTGCACCGGGGCCTGGACTCCCTCTGCCCCCCCTCCCTCCCTGTGCCAGGGCCTGGGCTCCCCTTGCCCCCCCTCACCACACCAGGGCCCGGTTCTCAGCCACAGTCATAACATTTGATGAAGATGATTTGGGGTGTGTGTGGGGGGGAACGTGATGCCAGGGGGCGCTGTGCTGTGGGGGGAGGGGAGGTTGATGTTCCCTCACGGCACTGTCACAGGGGGCAGGGTTTGGGGAGCAGGGTAGAGCTTGGGGGGCACAGGGGCAGGATCTGGGGGGCACAGGAGGCAGGAATAGAAGCAGGATTTGGGGGGCACAGGGGGCAGGTCAACCAGGGGAGGGTTTGGGGGGCACAGGGGCCAGGGCAGCAGGAGGAGGGTTTGGGGGCAGGATTTGGGGGGCACAGGTGCCAGGGTTTGGGGGGCACAGGCGGCATGGCAACAGGGTACAGGGTTTGGGGGGCACAGGGGGCAGGGGCAGCAGGGGGAGGATTTGGGGGCAGAATTTGGGGGGCAGGGGAGTGAGAGGAGGGTTTTGGGGGCAGGATTTGGGGGGCACAGAGGCCAGGGTTTGGGGGGACAGGGCAGCAGGGGAGGGTTTGGGGGGCAGGATTTTGGGGGGTCAGGGTTTGGGGCACAGGGGCCAGGGCAGCAGGGGGAGGATTTGGGGGCAGGATTTTGGGGGTACAGGGGCCAGGGTTTGGGGGGGCACAGGGGCCAGGGCAGCAGGGGGAGGGGTGTGACAAACTAGGACTGTTAATGTTTTCCCTGAGTACTGTGGTGGGTGCCTCGGTTTCCCTATGCAGTGCTTGAGTATCTAGGTGGTGGGACAAGGGTGCATGAGTGTTACAGAGGGGCCTGGACACAGAGAATGGCCGACACTCTGTATCCTAGCAACTGATGGCCCCGGCCCCTCCCCTGCAAAGGTGAGAGCTGAAGGTGTTGGAACAAAGGGATCCGGTGACCTCCTGGCCCGGGAAGGAGACAAAGGAGAGAGGAGGGCTGGACAGTTTCAGTTTGGGCTGGCTGGGGAACATGGAGGGAGGCGCAGACAGGGTCTGGCCTCCCTGCCCCCCGTTTGGAGCTGTGGGGTGAAATGCAGGGAGCCCCGAGCTGGAGTCTAAGCTCCCTGCCCCCCAGAAGGGGCCCGACTGAGGGGTCCTGTTTGTACTGACAAGCTCTGGTTGGACTGTGTTCCTGGCATCTCTAATAAACCTTCTGTTCTACTGGCTGGCTGAGACTCCCAGTGAATCCGGGGAAGAGAGGTGCAGGGCCGGACTCCCCCACACTCCATGACTGAGGGTTTGGGGGGAAGGATTTGGGGGGGCAGGGTTTGGGGCACAGGGGGCAGGGCAGCAGGGGCAGGGTTTGGGGCACAGGGGGCAGGGCAGCGAGAGGAGGGTTTTGGGGGCAGGATTTGGGGGGCACAGAGGCCAGGGCAGCAGGGGGAGGGGGTTGGGGGCAGGATTTTGGGGGCAGGGTTTGGGGCACAGGGGGAGGATTTGGGGGGCAGGATTTTGGGGGTACAGGGGCCAGGTTTGGGGGGCACAGGGGCCAGGGCAGCAGGGGGAGGGTTTGGGGGGCAGGATTTTGGGGGGCAGGGTTTGGGGCACAGGGGGCAGGGGCAGGATTTTGGGGGTACAGGGGCCAGGGTTTGGTTGCACAGGGGCCAGGGCAGCGGGGGGATGGTTTGGGGGCAGGATTTGGTTGCACATGGGCCAGGGCAGCAAGAGGCAGGATTTGGGGGGCACAGGGGGCAGGGCAGCAGGGGCAGGCTTTGGGGGCAGGATTTTGGGGGTACAGGGGCCAGGGTTTGGTTGCACAGGGGCCAGGGCAGCGGGGGGATAGTTTGGGGGCAGGGTTTGGGGGGCACAGGGGGCAGGGCAGCAGGGAGAGGGTTTGGGGCAGAATTTGGGGGGCAGGGTTTGGGGGCACAGGGGGCAGGGGCAGGGTTTGGTTGCACAGGGGGCAGGGCAGCGAGAGGAGGGTTTGGGGGCAGGATTTGGGGGGCACAGAGGCCTGGGCAGCAGGGGAGGGTTTTGGGGGCAGGATTTGGGGGGCACAGGGGGCAGGATTTGGTTGCACAGGGGGCAGGGCAGCAGGGGCAGGCTTTGGGGTACAGGGGGCAGGGCAGCAGGGGGAGCATTTGGGGGCAGGATTTTGGGAGTACAGGGGCCAGGGTTTGGTTGCACAGGGGCCAGGGCAGCAGGGGGATAGTTTGGGGGCAGGATCTGGAGGGCACAGGGGGCAGGATCTGGGAGGCACAGGGGCAGGGCAGCGAGAGGAGGGTTTGGGGGGCAGGATTTGGGGGGCACTAAGGCCAGGGTTTGGGGGGGCACAGAGGCCAGGGCAGCAGGGGGAGGGTTTGGGGGCAGGGTTTGGGGGGGGCACAGAGGCCAGGGCAGCAGGGGAGGTTTGGGGGCAGGATTTGGGGGTACAGGGGCCAGGGTTTGGTTGCACAGGGGCCAGGCAGCGGGGGATGGTTTGGGGGCAGGATCTGGGGGCAGAATTTGGGGGGCAGGGGTTTGGGGCACAGGGGCAGGGCAGCGGGAGGCAGGATTTGGGGGGCAGGGCAGCAGGGGGAGGATTTGGGGGCAGGATTTTGGGGGTACAGGGGCCAGGGCAGTGAGATGCAGGATTTGGGGGCACAGGGGGCAGGGAAGCGGGAGGCAGGGTTTGGGGGGCACAGGGGGCAGGGTTACCTCTAGACCGTGTCCCGCGGCGGGGGCCCCTGGCTCCCCCGGACGGGGCCAGGGCCAGCGGGGCCGGGCTGGCGGCGGGACCAGCGGCGGGAGATCTTGCGGGCGAGGCGGGCCAGGGTGCCCCCCTTGGCGGCGTAGTCCCGCGCCAGCTCGTCGGGCGCCAGCTCCAGGTTGCCCGTGTACCAGAGCACCCAGCCCAGCAGGCTCAGGAAGACCAGCACCGCCCCCGAGTAGATCAGCAGGTCCCCGAAGTCCTGGCCCCGCACCCGCAGCCGGGCGAAGATGCCCGTCAGCAGCGCCCCCATGCCCGCCCCGTCCAGCAGCAGCGCCAGGCCCAGCGCCAGCGGCAGCGGCCCCAGCCCCCCCGAGGCCATGGCGGGGGGGCAGCGAGGGGTCCGGGGCGGGGGGGCAGCAGGGGGGGCAGGTCCCGGGGGGGCTGAGGGGTCCGGCGAGGGGGCGGGTACAGACCCAGCAAGGCCCCGGGCTGGCGCTGGGCACGGAGGCGGCGGCCAGGTGCGCTGAGAACCGGTCTGGCGGGGGGGGGGGGGGGGGGGGGCGGGACCCGGCAGGTACCGCTCCCTGCCCCCAGCGTTAACCCTTCCCTGCCCGTCACAGGCCGAGGGGCGGGGCTGGGATGGTCACGCCTAGCTGGGGAGAGAACCCAGGAGTCCTGGCTCCCAGCCCCGCCCTTCTAACTACTAGACCCCACTCCCCTCCCAGAGCTGGGCAGAGAACCCAGGCGTCCTGGCTCCCCCCAACACAAACACAATGGAGGGCGGGGCCGGCTCAGTCACCCGGGTCACTCAGATTTCGCTCTACCTGCTGAGATCAAAGGAGACCCTAAGCCCCGCCCCCACGTGCGCTTATCCAATCGGCTGTGCGGAACGTCCCCCTCTTCCTGCTCACCTTTACCTGGCCGGCCAATGAGAGCCCAGGCGGTGGGGAAGGCCTGGTGGAGTTTGCCTTTAACCCCTTCCTACCAGGTACCGGGCTGCTGAATGTTATAAACCCAGACAACCCTGGAGTCCTGGCTGCCCCCCGCCCCCCCACTTCCCTTCCAGAGCTGCGGAGAGAACCCAGGCATCCTGGCTCTCAGGCCAGAGGGAGGACTGGCCCTGTTTTTTCTGGACACTAACTTGGGCCATTGGACACCACCAGACTGAATTCCCGACCCAGCCAAGCCGGTCACTCCAGGCCTCAGTTTCCCCATCCCTACAATGGGTAGAGCAGCCCTGCCCTGCCTTGCGGGTGGTGGTGGGTAAATAGCCTGCAGCTTGTGAGGCACCCAGAGGCCGCGGTGATGGGGGCCAGAGCAGGCCCTGGGGCTGGGGAGGAGCCTGCTGATATCACAATGCGAGGCCCCGGGTCAGAGGTTCCGGGCCGGCCCAGAGCAGCATGGGGCAGTGATGCTGGGAGCACACGGCACTGGGGCCATGGGCCCCTGGGCACTGGCAGCCACAGGCCCCTGCTGCTGCCGTGACGTGCCCCATGGTCTCGGCCTCCTGGGACCCCCAGCCTGGACAAGCCAGCCCTGACCCAGCTAGCTGGCCATGCTGATGTATCCACCAGGTGGGCTGAGGATGGGGACTGGTGTGTAAGGGGGGGCAGGACTCCTGGGTTCTCTCCCCGGCTCTGGGAGGGGAGTGGGGTCTAGTGGTTAGAGCAGGGAGGGCTGTGAGCCAGGACTCCTGGGTTCTCTCCTTGGCTCTGGGAGGGAGTGAGATCGAGTGGTTAGAGCAGGGGGGGCTGGGAGCCAGGACTCCTGGGTTCTCTCCCTGGCTCTGGGAGGGAGTGGGTCGAGTGGTTAGAGCAGGGGCGGCTGTGAGCCAGGACTCCTGGGTTCTCTCCTTGCTCTGGGAGGGAGTGAGATTGAGTGGTTAGAGCAGGGGCGGCTGTGAGCCAGGACTCCTGGGTTCTCTCCTTGGCTCTGGGAGGGGAGTGGGGGCTAGTGGTTAGAGCAGGGAGGGCTGGGAGCCAGGACTCCCTGGGTTCTCTCCTTGGCTCTGGGAGGGGAGTGCGGGCTAGTGGTTAGAGCAGGGGGGCTGGGAGCCAGGACTCCTGGGTTCTCTCCCTGGCTCTGGGAGGGGAGTGGGGCTGGTGGTAGAGCAGGGAGGGCTGGGAGTCAGGACTCCTGGGTTCTCCTCTCGCTGGCTCCCCCCCCCCGCCCACCCCAGGCATCGTGCGGAGGACTCCGCGCTCCTTCCCGAATGCATCAGCGACTTCGCCTTCGCCGGCTGGATCCCGATCGTCGGGGAGCTGCAGAAGCTGCTGGGGCGGGGAGAGTACAGCCCCTTGCACCCCACCCCCCTCTTCGAGAGCAACTTCCTGCAGGTGAGCGCTGCCCCCTGCTGGTGGGGGGCATCCGGGGGAGCGGGGCAGCTCCAGGGCACCCTCTCTAGGCTGCTCCTTGCCCAGCAGCTGCAATCCCAGGCCCCGGGCCAAGGCCTCTCTCTGGTGGGGGCTGGGAGCCGCGGGTTCTAGTCCTGCTGCCTGGGGAGAGGGGGTTGTGATCCAGCTGAGGGCAGGGGGCTGGTGCCTGGGGACCCCCCCCACTAATCCCTACCCACCCCCTGCCATGCAGGTGACCAAGCGGGGCGAGCTGGTGGATCTGCACAACCGCGCCAGCCCGCTCACCCTGGGCATCGCCGCCACCAGCCCCGCCCTGCTCCTGCCCGACGTCATGATCATCGCCCGCCCCACGGAGAGGCCCCAGGGGGAGCCGTCGGGCCCCAGGGGGGCTCATGCCCCGCCGGAGCTGGAGCTGACCCGGTGAGTGCCAGCAGGGGGTGCCCTTCCAGCAGTCAGGGCTCAGTGCCCCAGGGTGGCGCTAGGGGGCGCCGTGCTGCAGGGGGTGGGGGTTGTGTCTGGCAGACAGGTCAATCTAAGCTGTGAGGGCCTGGTCTGTGACTCGGGGGCAGGAAAACTCTGCAGCACCCCACCCCAGAGGTGGCTGCATCTCAGTGTGGTGTGAACAGAAACCAGGCCCCCCCTGCTCTAACCACTAGGCCCCACGCCCCTCCCAGAGCCAGGGAAAGAACCCAGGAGTCCTGGCTCCCAGCCCCCCCAGCTCTAACCACTAGACCCCACGCCCCTCCCAGAGCCAGGGAAAGAACCCAGGAGTCCCTGGCTCCCAGCCCCCCCAGCTCTAACCACTAGACCCCACGCCCCTCCAGAGCCAGGGAAAGAACCCAGGAGTCCTGGCTCCCAGCCCCCCCACCTCAGCTCTAACCACTAGGCCCCTCTCCCCGAACGGGGCTGGAACCCAGGCGTCCGGCTGACCCCCCGCCCCCGGCAGGCTGATCCCGCTGGAGCTGGTGAGCCTCTACCTGCACGATGTGGGGGAGCAGCGGCTGAAGCTGCGCCTGGCCACGGGGCGCGTCTACTACCTGCAGCTCTGCGCCCCCCGGGGGGAGGAGCGCCCCCTCTTCGCCCGCTGGCTGCGGCTCATCTACCTGCTGAGGGCCCCCCCGGACAGCTGGGCCAGCGTCCCCTCCTGGCACGCGGCCGACCTGCGCGGGGCGCAGCGCCAAGGTCAGCGGGGGGCGGCGCATAATCGCCAGGCCCAGGGCGGGCGTGGGGTGTACGGAGGGGGCAGAGGGTGTGGGGCATGGGGTCAGTGGCTGGGGAGTGGGCAGGGGGCAGTGCTGGGTGGGGAGTGCGGGGCAGCATGGGGGGCACAGGGTGGGGGGCAGATCCTGTTCTGCTGGGCTGACCCCACCTCTCCATCCCTGCTCCCCCACCTCTCCAGTCGCCCCCCAGCCGGCGGCTGCGGCCCATCCAGGAGGAGGAGGAGCCCAGGGCCCTGATACCCCGACGTGGGAGCCGGACCCCCCAGCCAGGGGCAGCTGCTTGGGAGGCAGCGTCCGGCCAGCCCACCAGGGGGCAGCAACCCTCCACGTAGGTACCGCTGGGCCAGCCGGAGGCTGTGGGGTGGGGGTGCTGGGAGCCAGGACTCCTGGGTTCTCTCCCCAGCTTTGGGAGGGAAGTGGGGGCTAGTGGTTAGAGCAGGGAGGCTGGGAGCCAGGACTCCTGGGTTCCCTCCCCAGCTTTGGGAGGGAAGTGGGGGCTAGTGGTTAGAGCAGGGAGGGCTTTCCAGCCGAGAGATCCCCTATGTCTCTCGTGAGCCTGCGGTGCAGGGAAGCGTGGAGGGGCAGGGGCTGGGACGCAGGGGGTCCCCGTTCCCCAGAGATCAGGGAGGGTTGGGGGGACTCTGTAGGTGGATCCCAGCTGGCCCGGGGGGCTGCCCCTGCCACCCCTCCTCCCCCCGGCGGGCGGTTCTGATCCGGGCTCTGTCTCTGCAGGCAGAGCGCAGGGGGACAGGGTCCAGATGCCTCACATCATCCAGCATAGGTAGGTACCGCACAGGCTGGTACAGGAATCAGGGCACCCCCACAGCACCCCTGCTGGGAGAGGTGGGGCTGGGGCACCCAGGAGCCCCCCCCCCAGCCAGCGCCCTCGCCCCACTCCCCACAGCGCCCCCTGCTGGCAGGGGTGGGGCTGGGGCACCCAGGAGCCCTCCAGCCAGCACCCTCGCCCCATTCCCCACAGCGCCCCCTGCTGGCAGAGGTGGGGCTGGGGCACCCAGGAGCCCTCCAGCCAGCACCCTCGCCCCATTCCCCACAGCGCCCCCTGCTGGCAGAGGTGGGGCTGGGGCACCCAGGAGCCCCCCAGCCAGCACCCTCGCCCCACTCCCCACAGCGCCCCCTGCTGGCAGGGGTGGGGCTGGGGCAGCCAGGAGCCCCCCAGCCAGTGCCCTCGCCCCACTCCCCACAGCGCCCCCTGCTGGCAGAGGTGGGGCTGGGGCACCCAGGAGCCCTCCCGGCTCCCAGCCTGTCACTCCCCTCCTGTTTTCCAGCAGCCCCAGTGAGACGCTCCCCCAGCACCATCCAACTCCTTGATGGTCTTTCTGGGTCCCGGGCGCAGGCCGCCGGCCCCTGGACGCAGGTGAGGGCTGATGGGTGGGGGTGGCAACCCTTAACCTGGGGGACTGAGGGGGGCTGTGCCTTGGGCAGAGGACCCCCGTCTCCTGGGGAAGGGGGGGGCTCTGGGAAAGGGCGTTTCCCCCAACACTAGCCCAGAGGGGTTCCCCGTCTGCCCTGCTCTTCACGGGGTGTAAGGGGTGCTGCTGAGCAAGGGTGACGCAGCCGCTGTCTGTGGGACAGGTGTCAGTGTAATCTACTGGTGAGGGCGGGCCGGGGCTGGAAGCCAGGACGCCTGGGTTCTCTCCCCGCTCTAGGAGGGGAGGGGGGTCTGGTGGTTAGAGCGGGGCGGGGAGCCAGGACGCCTGGGTTCTCTCCCCCGCTCTAGGAGGGGGAGGGGGGTCTGGTGGTTAGAGCGGGGCAGGGAGCCAGGACGCCTGGGTTCTCTCCCCCGCTCTAGGAGGGGAGGGGGGTCTGGTGGTTAGAGCGGGGCGAGGAGCCAGGACGCCTGGGTTCTCTCCCCAGCTCTAGGAGGGGAGGGGGGGTCTGGTGGTTAGAGCGGGGCGGGGAGCCAGGACGCCTGGGTTCTATCCCCAGCTCTGCGAGGGGAGGGGGGTCTGGTGGTTAGAGCTGGGCAGGGAGCCAGGACGCCTGGGTTCTATCCCCAGCTCTGCGAGGGGAGGGGGGTCTGGTGGTTAGAGCGGGCAGGAGCCAGGACGCCTGGGTTCTCTCCCCGCTCTAGGAGGGGAGGGGGGTCTGGTGGTTAGAGCGGGCGGGGAGCCAGGACGCCTGGGTTCTCTCCCCAGCTCTAGGAGGGGAGGGGGGTCTGGTGGTTAGAGCGGGGCGGGGAGCCAGGACGCCTGGGTTCTATCCCCAGCTCTGCGAGGGGAGGGGGGTCTGGTGGTTAGAGCGGGGCAGGGAGCCAGGACGCCTGGGTTCTCTTCCCGGCTCTAGGAGGGGAGGGGGTCTGGTGGTTAGAGCGGGGCGGGGAGCCAGGACGCCTGGGTTCTCTCCCCGGCTCTAGGAGGGGAGCGGGGTCTGGTGGTTAGAGCGGGGCGGGTAGCCAGGGACGCCTGGGTTCTCTCCCCGGCTCTAGGAGGGGAGCGGGGTCTGGTGGTTAGAGCGGGGCGGGGAGCCAGGACGCCTGGGTTCTCTCCCCGGCTCTAGGAGGGGAGGGGGGTCTGGTGGTTAGAGCGGGGCGGGGAGCCAGGACGCCTGGGTTCTCTCCCCGGCTCTAGGAGGGGAGCGGGGTCTGGTGGTTAGAGCGGGGCGGGTAGCCAGGACGCCTGGGTTCTCTCCCCGGCTCTAGGAGGGGAGGCGGGGTTCTGGTGGTTAGAGCGGGGCGGGGAGCCAGGACTCCTGGGTTCTCTCCCCGCTCTAGGAGGGGGAGGGGGGTCTGGTGGTTAGAGCGGGGGGCGGGGAGCCAGGACGCCTGGGTTCTCTCCCCGGCTCTAGGAGGGGAGCGGGGTCTGGTGGTTAGAGCGGGGCGGGGAGCCAGGACGCCTGGGTTCTCTCCCCGGCTCTAGGAGGGGAGCGGGGTCTGGTGGTTAGAGCTGCCGTTACCCCAGGGTCCGTCCCCAGCAGGGCCCAGCATCCAGGGAGCCGAGCGCAGAGAGGAACCGTGGCCAGCTGAGCCTGGCCATCCCCCCTGGTTCCCGGAGCCAGGCAGGAACCCCGAGCCAGCGTGGGTCTAGTGCCGGGTCTAGAGCCCCCATGACTCCCGGCTCCCCCGAGCGATCCAGAGCCTCCGTGGCCGTGGGGCACTCGGCGGTGGGCACCGCCTCCGTGGCCGTGGGGCGCTCGGCGGTGGCCACGGTGTCAGCGGCAGCAGGTCCGTCCGGGCCGGCCAGTGCCCAGCCCTCGGGGATGGGCGGAGAGATGGAGCCGGGCGAGAGATCCAGGGAGCCCAGCCCGGAGAGCAGCCAAGCCCAGCCGGGCCGCTCCAGCCCCTCCACGGAGCAGGGCAGGTCCCGTTCCCGGATCCAGAGTGGATCTAGTGCAGCATCCAAAGCGGCCGTGGCTCCCGGCTCCCCCGAGCGATCCAGAGCCTCCATGGGCGTGGGGCGCTCAGCGGTGGGCACCGCCTCCGTGGGCGTGGGGCGCTCCCTACCGTCCACTGCTTCGGTGGCAGCGGGTCCATCCAGGCTGGCCAGCGCCCGGCCCTCGGGGCAGAGAAGCCGGAGCAGCTCCCGGTGGGATCGAGCCAAGAGACAGGGCACGAGATCCGGGGAGACAGTTGGAGAAAGTGGCAAAGACAAAGCCCAGTCCAGACCCGGCAGCGCCGGCCACAAGAAGCCGTCCAGGTAGGTGGGGTATCGGTTAAACACATAGCCAGCCTCTGGGCCCCACCCCAGAGGGGCCGCATCCCAGCGCTGGGTGAGGGGTCCCCGTATGACCAGCCCCGATGCTCCACCCCAGAGGGGCCGCATCCAGCGCTGGGTGAGGGGTCCCCGTATGACCAGACCCGATGCTCCACCCCAGAGGGGCCGCATCCCAGCACTGGGTGAGGGGTCCCCGTATGACCAGACCCGATGCTCCACCCCAGAGGGGCCGCATCCCAGCGCTGGGTGAGGGGTCCCCGTAGACCAGACCCGATGCTCCACCCCAGAGGGGCCGCATCCCAGCGCTGGGTGAGGGGTCCCCGTATGACCAGACCCGATGCTCCACCCCAGAGGGGCCGCATCCCAGCACTGGGTGAGGGGTCCCCGTATGACCAGACCCGATGCTCCACCCCAGAGGGGCCGCATCCCAGCGCTGGGTGAAATGATCTCCTATAGTCTGTATAATCAATTTGGTTAAGGAGTAATGAAACCTGGTGTGTGTGCGTGTGTCCGTCCGTCCGTCCGTCCCCTGGTCCTGTCACCCCCTGCTGGAGAGGAAGAGTCCTGCTCCGTGTGTGTGCGTGAGCACAAGCAAACTATCTGCCCTCTGCTGGCCGCGGTCGGATCTCTCTGACGCCGTATCCTATGCACCGTACTGCTCCAGACTGAGGGGGATTAGCTATTCACCTAAAGGGAAGGGGCTGGAGCTTTACGTATAGGAGGCCGTGGCCCAGACCCCACTGTCGCCGAGCAGGTCGTGGGAGGGGGCTGGTACCCGAGGCCCTAAGGTGAATCTCTCCGGATATTCGGGTCACCGGAAGCTGAACTGGGGATCTTCCTCCGCAGGGAGACGAGAGTGGAGTCGAAGGGGAAGTTGAAATCGGCCCTGAGTTCAGGTACGGAGGTCATTCTCCTTCCCACAGCAAGGGAATTTCCCACCCCGTGCCCCACAGGGATCCCCCCTTCCAGCCAGTGCCCCCACCCCGTGCCCCACAGGGATCCCCCCCCTTCCAGCCAGTGCCCCCGCCCCGTGCCCCACAGGGATCCCCTCCCCTCCAGCCAGTCCCCACACCCCGTGCCCCACAGGGATCCCCCCCTCCAGCCAGTCCCCCCGCCCCGTGCCCCACAGGGATCCCCCCCTCCAGCCAGTCCCCCCGCCCCGTGCCCCACAGGGATCCCCCCCCTCCAGCCAGTGCCCCCGCCCCGTACCCCCCAGGGATCCCCCCCTCCAGCCAGTGCCCCCGCCCCGTGCCCCACAGGGATCCCCCCTCCAGCCAGTGCCCCCGCCCCGTGCCCCACAGGGATCCCCTCCCCTCCAGCCAGTGCCCCCGCCCCGTGCCCCACAGGAATCCCCCCCCCCTCCAGCCAGTCCCCCGCCCCGTGCCCCACAGGGATCCCCCCTCCAGCCAGTCCCCCCGCCCCGTGCCCCACAGGGATCCCCCCCCCTCCAGCCAGTCCCCCCGCCCCGTGCCCCACAGGGATCCCCCCCTCTAGCCAGTCCCCCCGCCCCGTGCCCCACAGGGATCCCCCCCTCCAGCCAGTGCCCCCGCCCCCGTGCCCCACAGGGATCCCCCTCCCCTCCAGCCAGTCCCCCTGCCCCCGTGCCCCACAGGGATCCCCTCCCCTCCAGCCAGTCCCCCTGCCCCGTGCCCCACAGGGATCCCCCCCTCCAGCCAGTCCCCCCGCCCCGTGCCCCACAGGGATCCCCCCTCCAGCCAGTGCCCCCGCCCCGTGCCCCACAGGGATCCCCTCCCCTCCAGCCAGTCCCCCCGCCCCGTGCCCCACAGGGATCCCCCCCTCCAGCCAGTGCCCCTGTTGTACTCAAAGTACTATGCAGGATCTTTTCAAGGGGATTAAGGCAAAACGCCACATTTATTAGTAATACAGGTGTCACGGAGTATAGGGGAGTCCGGCCCTGCACCCCTCTTCCCCGGATTCACTGGGAGTCTCAGCCAGTCAGTAGAACAGAAGGTTTATTAGAGATGCCAGGAACACAGTCCAACCAGAGCTTGTCAGTACATCCAGAACCCCTCAGTCGGGTCCTTCCGGGGGGCAGGGAGCTTAGACCCCAGCCTGGGGGCTCCCTGCATTTCGCCCCACAGCTCCACATGGGGCAGGGAGGCCAGACCCTGTCTGCCCCCCTCCCCTCCTCTTCCCAAGCCAGCTCCAAACTGAAACACACAGACAAAAACTCCAGGAGGCTCTTCCCCTCCCCCGGGGCTCCTCCTCTGCCTTTTGTCCATTCTCCCAGCCAAAGGTGTCACCTCCCAACCCCCGTCCTGGCTCATGTTACAGCCCCAGGTAAAGTCTCCCTTTCCTAATGCAATGCTGCAGGTCCCAGGGAACCTCCCAGGTCAGATCCACCTCACTCTCTACTCCGTCACATCTCTCCCCCCTTCGAGACTGAACTGAGCGGGGTCACTCTGACCAGTGGAAGTTCAGGGCCCCCTCTCCGGGACAGCGCATCCGCTATCAGGTTGGCACTTCCCCTCACATGGACCACGTCCATGTCGTAATCCTGCAGGAGCAGGCTCCACCTCAGGAGCTTGGCGTTGGCCCCTTTCATCTGGTGTAGCCAGGTCAGGGGCGAGTGGTCGGTGTACACGGTGAAGTGTCGCCCGAATAGATACGGCTCTAGTTTCTTGAGGGCCCACACCATGGCCAGGCATTCCTTCTCGACGGCCGCATAGTTCTGCTCCCGGGGTAGCAGCTTCTTGCTTAAATACACGATGGGGTGTCTCTGCCCCGTTTCATCCTCCTGCATTAACACCGCCCCCAGTCCCATGTCTGAGGCGTCGGTGAACACCAGAAAGGGCTTGTAAAAGTCTGGGTTTGCCAGAACCGGGCCCCTGATCAAAGCCTCCTTCAGTGCACAGAGAGCCCTCTGGCACTCCTCGGTCCAGGCCACCTTGTCTGGCTTCCCCTTCTTGCATAGCTCAGTGATGGGGGTGGCTATGGTGCTAAAGTGGGGCACAAATCTTCGATAGTACCCCGCCATCCCAATAAAGGCCTGGACCTGCTTTTTAGTTTGTGGAGCGGGCCAGTCCCGGATCACCTCCACCTTGGCTGGTTCTGGCTTTAGGTGGCCGCTCCCCACCCGGTGTCCCAGGTAGGACACTTCAGCCATCCCCACCTTGCACTTCTCCGCTTTTACGATCAGCCCAGCCTCCCGGAGTCGGTCCAGCACTTGTTTAACTTGGGACACATGGTCCTCCCAGGTCTGGCTAAAGACACAGATGTCATCGATATACGCCACAGCGAAGCTCTCCATCCCCTTCAGTAGCTGATCCACCAGGCGCTGGAAGGTGGCTGGCGCTCCCTTGAGGCCGAAAGGCAGGGTCAGGAACTCGTAGAGCCCCAGAGGGGTAATGAAGGCAGATTTCAGCCGGGCATGCTGCATCCAGTGGCACTTGCCAGTAGCCCTTTGTAAGATCCATGGTGGTAAGGTACCGAGCCCCTCCCAGCTTGTCTAGGAGCTCGTCCGGCCGGGGCATGGGTAGGCATCAGATACAGTGATGGCGTTGAGCTTCCGATAGTCCACACAGAACCGGATCGACCCATCCTTTTTGGGGACCAGCACCACCGGCGAGGCCCAAGGGCTGGACGACGGTTGGATCACCCCCAAAGCCAGCATGTCCTTGACCTCTCTTTCCAGGTCCTGAGCTGTCTTCCCTGTGACTCGGAAGGGGAAGCATCTTATAGGTTGGTGCGATCCTGTCTGCACCCGGTGGACAGTCCAGATTAGTGCGACCCGGCTGGTTGGAAAACAGCTGTCGGTACAGATGCAGCACCCCTCTGATCTCAGCTTGCTGGGCAGGGGTTAGCTGATCAGAGAGGGGATCGTTTCTTGGGAGGAGCCAGCTCCTGTCTCAGGGAATAGATGTACTAGAGGGTCCCTTCCCTGCTCCTCCCAATGTCCACACACGGCCAGCACCACATTCCCCCTGTCATAATATGGCTTCATCATATTGCCATGGTACACCCGGCAGTGGTGTGCCCGGTAAGACAGCTCCACCACATAATTTACCTCATTTAGCTGCTTGACAACCTTGAAAGGGCCTTCCCAAGCGGCCTGCAGCTTGTTTTTCCTCACGGGAATGAGAACCATCACCTGATCCCCCGTGCGTAGGCGCGGGCCCGCGCCGTGCGGTCATACCAGACCTTTTGCTTCCTCTGGGCTCTGGCCAGATTTCCCTTGGCCAGGCCCATGAGCTCAGTAAGTCTCTCTCGGAAGGTCAGGACATACTCCACCACTGACTCTCCCTCGGGGGCAGCCTCCCCCTCCCATTCGTCTCTCATCAGGTCCAGGGGCCCCCGTACCCTCCTGCCGTATAACAGTTCGAAGGGCGAGAATCCGGTAGACTCCTGGGGCACTTCCCTGTAGGCGAACAGCGGGTGCGGTAGGTACTTGTCCCAGTCCTGCGGGTGCTGGTTCATAAAAGTATTCAGCATCATCTTTAGCATCCCATTGAACCTCTCCACCAGCCCATTGGACTGGGGATGATATGCTGAGGCCCAGCTGTGCCGGACCCCACATTTCTCCCACAAGCACCGGAGCAGGGCCGACATGAAGTTGGACCCTTGGTCTGTCAGGACTTCCTTGGGGAACCCCACTCGGCTGAAAATGGTCAGCAGCGCATCCGCCACGGTGTCTGCTTCAATGGAGGATAAGGGCACCGCCTCGGGGTAGCGGGTGGCGAAATCTACCACCACCAGAATGTACTTCTTCCCCGACCGGGTTGCCCTGCTGAGGGGGCACACCCTATTCATAGCCACCTTCTGGAAAGGTTCCTCTCTGATGGGCAGGGACCTCCAGGGATCTTCTTCCTTACCCTGGGCCAGGTGTAATAGCTGGTGATGATACTTCTGGGGCCCCACCGGCTGCCTCCTGATTCCCCACAGTTCTACTTCCCCTTGGGAAGCCCATTCCCGGCACAGGAATCCCTTCTCCCACAGGGATCTGTCTCTGCAGTCTTCCCCAAGGGGGGTTGCAGCGCTGTGGCCAGCAAGTTCCCTTAGCTTCTCCAAGGTGGGATCCCTCTGCAGCTCACTGGCCAGGCCTGGGGTCACCGCCCCACTGAGCCCTGCCCCTGGTGGCTCCTCCCTGCCGTGGAATCACTTCCCGGCAGCACCTCTGGACCAGGCAAGCCTGGTTGGCAGCTGTCCTGCCCTGCCTGTGTGTCCCCCCACTCAGCTGGGGTCTCTGCTCCCCCCGTGCTCAGCGCTGCCCTGGCTGTCCCTGTGGGGCCAGGCAGCGAGCTCGCTGCTTCGCTCTCTGCATCAGAGACTGCCTGAGCCACCTCTCCATTGTGCAGGGGGGCGGGGACCATCTCTCTGTCCCACCCCGCCCTAGGGGTCTGGTTACAGGCAGGCAGGTAACCGGAGCCTGGCAGCTCCTCCCCCCTGCCAGCCACGTCATTTGCATTTTCACTGACCATTTCCCTCTTAGCCAATTGGTTTCCTGAGTTCAAATTCAAATCCTCGGCCGTTACAGGGCCAGGGCCTGGGTCCTGTCCCAAAGATACACAGTCACCCCCCAACAGCACCTCACCGCTGATATCCTGGAGACCCCCAACCACCAGCCAGCCCGACCCCTCCTGGGTCTGCACAGGGATCTGGGCCATAGGCAGGGTGAATGGGTCCGTCCCTGGGACCCTCACCCAGGTCACACAGCCCCTCAGCATCTGGTGGGGGTGCACCACCCGGGGCCTGACCACAATTCTCTCTGTCCCCCGGGGTCTTGCCACCCCCCGAATGTCTCTCCATTGACCATCACCTTCCGCTCCCACTGGGGGTCCATAGGGCTTGAGTCCAGGGATAGGAGTGGAAATCTGTCCTCCATCCCACCCATCTGGCTGGCAGAGTTTATGGCCTTGGGACCCAGCAAGGGGGTTAGATCCCGGGGCTTTTCCGCAGGGTCTTCCTGGTTCCAATCACCAGCCTGCTCCAAGGCAGTGAGGTGGGCTTCCACATCCCTACCCTCCTTAACTAGGGGCAGCAATTTAGGATCGAGGTTCCCTGCGGAGCTGGCACCCCGGGATCTGTCCCCACTTACCCCTGGCCAGTCCCATATGCCTCTCCGTTCCACCACCGCCAGTTCACGCTGCTGCTCCTTCTGTAGGTCTTTCTCGGGCTCTTGCTGTCTCTCACAGTCCTCTTGCTCTCTCGGACTCAGCTCCAGTCCCATCCGTCTCTGATCCCCTGCTGGGGAACCCGATCGTGAAGACCCCCGTCTGGTTGGGGACCAGACTCTTGGGGATGCCAGGCTATCACTCCAGCTGCTCCCAGATCCTGCTGTAGCCCCATTGGGGTCAGGAATCTGCTCCCTGGAATGGTCATCTTCCTCCAGCCACGTGATTAACTGGGCTTTAGTGAGCTTCCCAATGGGTATCCCTCTCTTTTTGCACAGGGTTACAATGCTCTTCTTAAGGAGAAGGCGATAGGCCATCACTTCACTGCTCCCAAGTTGCTGTGGATCCGCAGGCCTGTGTGCTCTTAGCTCCCCACGGTTTCCAGGAAGAACCCCAAGTGTGCCAGCCCTTCTCCAGGTCACCGCCTCTTTGCCAGGGTCGAGCTGCAGCTCCTCTGCCCTGGGTCCACTCACGGCACCCCCAGGAGAACCCTGTCACCGCAAAAATCCTTCTCTCTCCCAGGGCCAAGCCTGCTCACTGCAGCCCCCAGGGGGACCCCATCATTGCACAGTCCTTCTCGCTGGTCACACACTCCCAGGGGTTAAGCGTAGCTCCTCCGCTCCCCGAAACCGCTCCTCTGTGGGCCTTCAGCACGCCTGGTCCTCGTTAGCCCCCCTTCGTTCTACTGCTCCCCAGTCACTTACTGCAGGAAGCGCCGTTCACGGGGTGCAGAACATCCCACCGCTGCCACCAGTTGTCACGGAGTATAGGGGAGTCCGGCCCTGCACCCCTCTTCCCCGGATTCACTGGGAGTCTCAGCCAGCCAGTAGAACAGAAGGTTTATTAGAGATGCCAGGAACACAGTCCAACCAGAGCTTGTCAGTACATCCAGGACCCCTCAGTCGGGTCCTTCCGGGGGGCAGGGAGCTTAGACCCCAGCCTGGGGCTCCCTGCATTTCGCCCCACAGCTCCAAAGGGGGCAGGGAGGCCCGACCCTGTCTGCCCCCCTCCCCTCCTCTTCCCAAGCCAGCTCCAAACTGAAAACACACAGACAAAAACTCCAGGAGGCTCTTCCCCTCCCCCCGGGGCTCCTCCTCTCGCCTCTTGTCCGTTCTCCCAGCCAAAGGTGTCACCTCCCAACCCCCGTCCTGGCTCATGTTACAGCCCCAGGTAAAGTCTGCCTTTCCTAATGCAATGCTGCAGGTCCCAGGGAACCTCCCCCACAAACCTCCCAGGTTGAATCCACCTCACTCTCTACTCAGTCACAACAGGTATCAATCAATACTCTAGCATATGATCTATATCACACTCATGCACTCACACACACAGACACACACACTCCGTCTTGCTGTTGTTACCAACTGGTTGCTCCCCTTAACTGCACTGGCCAGGTGAGTTAGACGGGGGAGGGGTGGAGCCGGGCTTCTGCCGATCTGGATCGATGCTCTGATGGTGACAAGACGAGACCCGGGGTCCTTCTGCCAGACACCTCACTTTGATAGCAGCTTCCCTCTTATGCAAATTCACTCCAGAGTCAAACTCTGGGTCTGTGTCCCTTGGTCTTTGTGCTGCTTTTCTCTGGGTTTCAGTGTAGTAGCCGTGTTAGTCTGTGTCAGCAAAACGAAAATAAGAAAGAAAAACTTGTAGCACCTTAGAGATAAATTTGTTAGTCTCTAAGGTGCTACAAGTTTTTCTTTCTTATTTTCGTTTTTCTCTGGGGGTGTCCCCAGGCTGCTCAAAGAGGGTGTTACCTAAAGAAGGTGCCTCGCTTCTAACCCCCAAGGCCTGTCAGTATGTCTGCGCTTCTTTGCCACTCGATTGTCCTTTGATCTGGCTCCCATCCCCTCCCCAACTGTTGCAGTGTCTGGAGGTGGGTGTCTTCCAAGCCTCCCTCATTCACACCTCGGTCAGTCAACAGGGCAATTGATTACAGAGTGGGGGGAAGATCTTCTCCTACTCCTAGCAAACAGACACATGTTCCTTCTACTTTAACTCTACTGTCCTTAGGGGCTAGAACATCTAATACAAAGTTTTCTACAAGTTTTCTATATAGGGATCTAATACAAAGTTGTATGAAAATAGAGAGGCACAATGCCAAGTCATATGAAATACAAAATAACACAATGCAAGATGCAATGTCATAAAGATAAAGATACTTAATACAAAATAACACAATGCAACATCATAAGGATTCATAGAAATACTTAATACAGAGATTTCTCTCTACACCCCCGCCCCGTGCCCCACAGGGATCCCCCCCCCTCCAGCCAGTCCCCCCGCCCCGTGCCCCACAGGGATCCCCCCCCCTCCAGCCAGTCCCCCCCGCCCCGTGCCCCACAGGGATCCCCCCCCTCCAGCCAGTGCCCCCCGCCCCGTGCCCCACAGGGATCCCCCCCCTCCAGCCAGTCCCCCCGCCCCGTGCCCCACAGGGATCCCCCCCTCCAGCCAGTGCCCCCACCCCGTGCCCCACAGGGATCCCCCCCCCTCCAGCCAGTGCCCCCGCCCCGTGCCCCACAGGGATCCCCCCCCTCCAGCCAGTGCCCCCGCCCCGTGCCCCACAGGGATCCCCCCCCCTCCAGCCAGTCCCCGTGCCCCACAGGGATCCCCCCCCCTCCAGCCAGTCCCCCCGCCCAGTGCCCCACAGCACCCCATGTGTCTCATCGCTCTTCAACCCCTCAGCCAAGCACAGGAGCAGCATCACGTTTGTGACCATCTACAGCGCTCTGTCGAACTCCCTGGACAAGCTGACGGGCGGGAAGCTGAGACAGGTAGGGGACCAGGGGGCGCCGGTGGGCCCGGGGGGCAGGTGAGGATGGGTGGGAGGAGGTAGGGGGCTAGGATGGGTGGGGGGCTCAGCCAGGTGGATTGCACGTGGGATCCAGCCCCCTTCCATTCGTTCTCCCTCAGTGTGACAGGTTTGCCGGCCCTCAGTCCCCGGGGCTGAGCCCCCATCCTGAGGAACCACCCAGCTCACCCGGGGAATGGGCAGGCAGCTGTCACGGCATCCCGGGCGATGCTCTGGAGCTGCTCCCTACGGAGCCAGCCAGGACTCGGGGGGAGCCTCCCCTCTCTGAGCCGACTGTCTCCAGGGCACGAAGCTCCCCCAGCTTCCACCTTCCTGGGGCTGACCTCGGCGCATTCAGCATCCCCGTCCACACCGTGCGCGTCCCACAGCGACCGCACAGGTGGGACTCCTGGGGAAGCCAGAGGGGCCCTGCACCCCAGCTCCGCAGTCAGGCGTGACTCTCAGCCAGCCAGTAAAACAGGTTTATTAGCCAACAGGAACACGGTCTAAAACAGAGCTTGTAGGTACAGAGAACAGGACCCCTCAGTTGGGTCTATCTTGGGGGGCAGGGAGGCCAGAGCCCCATCTGGGCCTCCCTCCATTTCCCCAGCCAGCTCTAAACTGAAACTCCCCAGCCCCTCCTCTGCCTTTGTCTCTTTCCCAGGCCAGGAGGCCACCTGATCTCTTTGTTCTCCAACACCATCAGCTCGCACCTTCGCAGGGGAGGGGCCCAGGCCAGCAGTTGCCAGGAGAGAGTGTCGGCCATGCTCTGTGCAGCAATCACACACCCCTCCCCCACTTAAGAAATGCACGGGGGAAACTGAGGCACCCACACAGTATTCAGAGAAAACATTCAGAACATTCCCACTTCGTCACATCTCCCCCCTTCGAGACCGAACTGAGCAGGGTCACTTTAGCTGGTGACCTGGGCAAGTTCGAACCCATCCACATTCCCAGGGATGCCCCAGCATCTCTCCCTTTCTGTGGGGGGAGTTACCCCAGGCCCTTCCGGTTTCACGCCCTCCCTTAGGTCGGGTGGGCTCTTGGCACTCGCAGGCCGCATGTGGGAAGGTTTATGCGGCCCGGGCCCTTTTGCCACCCAACACCCCTGGGGTTCAAACTGGGATCGGGTCTGGTCCCAGCTCCAGACTGGAGGGCCGTGATTCGGGATCTCTTGGTTGAGAGCCCCCATCTTGACTTTAAGTATCAGAGGGGTAGCCGTGTTAGTCTGGATTTGTAGAAGTGACAAAGGGTCCTGTAGCCATCTTGACCTTGGCCACCCTCTGACCAGGTGTCTCTGTCACCAGCATCTCGGCCTCAGCCCCGGTAGCAGCCACATTGGGGCAGAGGGGTCAATATACACAGCAAAGCGCCGCCCAAATAGATCTGGCTGCAGCTTTTTAAGGGCCTGCCCCATGGCCAGGCATTTCTTCTCTATGGCTGGACAGTTCTGCTCCCAGGGCAGCAGCTTCTTGCTCGGGTACCCGATGGGGTGTTTCTCCCCCTTAGCATCGGCCTGCATCAGCACCGCGCCCAGCCCTGCGTCTGAGGCATCGGTGAACACTGAACAGGGCTTGGCCCGGTCCGGGTTTACCAGATTTACCGGGCCCTGGATTAGAGCCTCCTTCAGCGCACAGCGAGCCCGTGGCACTGCTCGGTCCAGACCACCTCCCCTTCTTACATAGCTCAGTGATGGGAGCAGCGAGGGAGCTAAAGTGGGGCACAAACCCCCGGTGGTACCCCACCATCCCGGTAAAGGCATGGACCTGTTTCGTGGTCTGGGGAACGGGCCAATCTCTGGTCATCTCCACCTCGCACTTTCCAGCTTTTACTGTCAGTCCTGCCTCCTTGAGGCAGCCCAGCCCCCTCTTCACCTAGGACACGTGGTCCTCCCAGGTCTGGCTAAAGACACAGATATCATCAGTGTACACCAGGGCCAAGTTCTCCATCCCCCTCAGTAGCTGATCCACCTGGCACTGGGAGGTGGCCGACACCCCCTTGAGGGAAAAAGGCAGGACCAGGAACTCAAAGAGCCCCAAAGGGGTGGAGAAGGCAGATTTCAACCTGGCTTCTGGGTCCAAAGGCACCTGCCAGGCACCCTTGGTGAGATCCGTAGTAGAGAGGAAATGAGCCCCCCAGCTTGTCTAGAATCTCCCCAGGCCTAGGCAGGGGGTAGGCATCGGACACGGTGTTGGCATTAAGCTTCCGATAGTCCCCACGGAACCGGATCGACTCTCGACTTGTCTTTCTTGGGGACCAGCCCCATGGGTGAGGCTCGTGGGCTGTTGAACGGCTGGATCACCTCTAAATCTGATGAGGTTCAACAAGGACAAGTGCAGAGTCCTGCACTTAGGACGGAAGAATCCCATGCACTGCTACAGACTAGGGACCGAATGGCTGGGCAGCAGTTCTGCAGAAAAGGACCTAGGGGTTACAGTGGACGAAAAGCTGAATATGAGTCAACACTGTGCCCTTGTTGCCAAGAAGGCTAATGGCATTTTGGGCTGTATAAGTAGGGGCATTTCCAGCAGATCGAGGGACGTGATTATTCCCCTCTATTCGGCACTGGTGAGGCCTCATTTGGAGTACTGTGTCCAGTTTTGGGCCCCACACTACAAGAAGGATGTGGACAAATTGGAAAGAGTCCAGCGGAGGGCAACAAAAATGATTAGGGGGCTGGAGCACATGACTTATGAGGAGAGGCTGAGGGAACTGGGATTGTTTAGCCTGCAGAAGAGAAGAGTGAGGGGGGATTTGATAGCTGCTTTCAACTACCTAAAAGGGGGTTCCAAAGAGGCTGGATCTAGACTGTTCTCAGTGGTAGAAGATGACAGAACAAGGAGTAATGGTCTCAAGTTGCAGAGGGGGAGGTTTAGGTTGGATATTAGGAAAAACTTTTTCACTAGTAGGGTGGTGAAGCACTGGAATGGGTTCCCTAGGGAGGTGGTGGAATCTCCTTCCTTAGAGGTTTTTAAGGTCAGGCTTAACAAAGCCCTGGCTGGGATGATCTAGTTGGGGTTGGTCCTGCTTTGAGCAGGGGGTTGGACTAGATGACCTCCTGAGGTCCCTTCCGACCCTGAGAGTCTATGATTCTAAAGCCAGCCAGAGGTCCTTGACCTCTCTCTCTAGGCTCTGGGCTGTTTTCCCAGTTACTCTGAATGGGGGACACCTGATGGGAGGATGGGCTCCCATCTCAGGGAAGAAATCCACCAGGGGGGGTCTTCCCCCTTCTCCTCCCAACCGTCCTTTACCAGGTCCAGGGGTCCCCTCACTCTCCTCCGTACAGCAGCTCAAAAGGGAAGAACCCTGGAGATTCCTGGGGCACTTCCCTGTGCCACAAGTGGGGCAGGTACTTTTCCCAGTCCTGCGGATGCTGATTCATAAAAGTCCTCAGCATCAGCCTCAGGATCCCATGAACTCTCTCCACCAGCCCGTTGGACTGAGGGTGATACGCAGAGGCCCAGGTGGGCCAGACCCCACCTTTCTCCCACACGCCCCGGAGCAGGGCTGAGATGACATTGGACCCTGGTCTATAAGGACCTCGCTGCAGACCCCCACTCTGCTGAAGATGGTCAGCAGCGCGTCTGCCTCGGTGTCTGCCCCGGTGGAGGACAGAGCCACCACCTCTGGGTCCTGATCACCAGGACGTATTTCTTCCCCCATCGGGTCGCCTTGCTGAGGGGCCCCGCTATGTCCATAGCTACCTTCTGGAAAGGCTCCTCTATGATGGGCAGGGCTCTCAAGGGGGCTTCACTCTTATCCCGGGCCTTCCCCACCCTCTGGCAGGGGTCGCAGGACCTGCAGTTCTGCTGGACGGCGTCACGGACTCCGGGCCAGTAAAAGTTCTGCGGCAGCTGCTGCCTGGGGCGCTGGATCCCCTGGTGTCCTGAGAGAGGGACATCGTGGGCCAGGTACACTAGCCTGCAGGGATACTTCTGGGGCACCACCAGCTGCCTCCGGATCCCCCCCAGGTCCATTTCCCCTTGGGGAGCCCATTCCCAGTACAGGAATCCCTTCTCCCACAGGGATCTCTCCCTGCAGCCAGGGCCGGCTCCAGGCGCCAGCCGATCAAGCACATGCTTGGGGTGGCACCTGGGGGAGGGGTGGGGGGGGGCACGCTCCGCGCTCCCTGACGGCGCCCCGGCTGGGGGAGCGGGGCCACAGGCATGCCGCCCTCCCTGACGGTGCCCCGGCCGGGGCAGCGGGGCCACAGGCATGCCGCCCTCCCTGACGGTGCCCCGGCCGGGGCAGCGGGGCCACAGGCATGCCGCCCTCCCTGACGGCACCCCGGCTGGGGGAGCGGGGCCACAGGCATGCCGCCCTCCCTGACGGTGCCCTGGCCGGGGCAGCGGGGCCACAGGCATGCCGCCCTCCCTGACGGCGCCCCGGCCGGGGGAGCGGGGCCACAGGCGTGCCGCCCTCCCTGACGGCGCCCCGGCCGGGGCAGCGGGGCCACAGGCATGCCGCCCTCCCTGACGGTGCCCCGGCCGGGGCAGCGGGGCCACAGGCATGCCGCCCTCCCTGACGGCGCCCCGGCTGGGGGAGCGGGGCGGCCGGCGGCTTTTTTTGCCTGGGGCAGCAAAAAAGCCAGAGCCGGCCCTGCCTGCAGCCTTCCCCCAGGGGGTTTGCAGCGCTGTGGCCAGCAAGTTCCCTCAGCTTCTCCGAGGAGGGATCCTCTGCAGCTCGGTCTGGAATTCAGCTGCTGGGGAAGGGATGGGGACCTGCTCCCTCTCGCTGGCTGGGCCTGGGGTCACCGCCCCGCTGAGCCCTGTCCCTGGTAGCCCTCTCCCTTCCGTGGAATCACTTCCCGGCAGCGCCTCTGGAGCAGGCAAACCTGGTTGGCAGCCGTCCTGCCCTGCCTGTGTGTCCGTCCCCCCCCCCCCCCAACTCAGCTGGGGTCTCAGCCCCCACCATGCTCAGCGCTGCCCTTGCTATCCCAGTGGGGGTGGGCAATGAGCTCGCTGCTTTGCCCACAGCATCAGAGCCAGCGTGAGCCCCCTCTCCTGTGTGGAGGGGAGTTGGAAGCATCTCTCTGTCCCACCCAGCCCCAGGGGGCTGGTTACAGGCAGGCAGGTATCTGGAGCCTGGCAGCTCCTCCCTCTGCCAGCCAGGTCATTTGCATTTTCACTGACCATTTCAGTCTCAAGCAATTGGTTCCCTAGATTGAAATTCAAATCCTCAGCCGCTACAGGAGCAGGGCCTGGGTCCTGTCCCAAAGAGACACAGTCACCCCCCAACAGCATCCCACAGTCAATATCCCGGAGAACCCCAACCACCAGCCAGCCTCTGCACAGGGATCTGGGCCATAGGCAAGGCGAGGAGCTTCATCCCTGGGATCTTCACCCAGGTCTCACAGCCCCTCAGCATCTGGTGACGCTGCACCACCTGGGGCCTGACCACAGTTCTCTCTGTCCCGGGGTCTCGCCACCCCAGGAATGTCTCCCCATTGACCATCACCTTCCGCCCCCACTAGGGGTCCAAGGGGCCTGAGCCCAGGAGACTCCACGCAGACATATAGGCCGGGGCCCGGAGTGGAAGCCTGTCCACCACCCCACCCATTTGGCTGACGGTGTCTATGGCCTTAGGACCCAGCAAGGGAGCTAGATACTGGGGCTTTTCCGCAGAGGCCCCCGGGTTCAAATCGCCAGCCTGCTCCAAGGCAGTGAGGTGGGCCTCCACATCCCCACCCCCCTTAACCAGGGGCAGCAATTTAGGATCGGGGTTCCCTGCGGAACTGGCACCCCAGGGTCTATCCCCACTCACCCCTGGGCAGTCCCTTATGCCTCTCCGCTCCACCACCGCCAGTTCATGCTGCTGCTGCTTCTCCTGCAGCTCTTTCTCGGGCTCTCGCTGTCTCTCACAGTCCTCTTGCTCTCTCGGACTCAGCTCCAGTCCCATCCGTCTCCGATCCCCTGCTGGGGAACCTGATCGTGAAGACCCCCGTCTGGTCGGGGCCCGTCCATCTTGGGGATGTCTGGCTGCCGCTCCAGCTGTTCCCAGACCCTCTTCTAGCCCCATCTGAGTCAGGAATCTTCTCCTTAGAGCGGCCATTGTCCTCCAGCTGCATGAGTAACCCTCTCTTGTTGCGCAGTTTTACAATGTCCTTCTTAAGGAGATGGTGATAGGCCATCACTTCGCTGCTCCCAAGTTGTTGTGGACTCGCAGGCCTGTGTGCTCTCAGATCCCGGTTTCCAGGAAGAACCCCTAGTGTGCCAGCCCTTCTCCAGGTCACCACCTCTCTCCCAGGGCCAAGCTGCTCGCCACTGTCCCCAGGGAGACCCCGTCACTGCACCAGTCCTTCCGCTGGTCACACACTCCCAGGGATTAAGCGCCGCCCCTCTCTGAGCCTTCAGCACGCCTGGTCCTCATTAACCCCCCTTCATTTTACTGCTCCCCAGTCACTTACTTCAGGAAGCACCATCCATGGGGTGCAGTAGATCCCACCGCTGCCACCAGTTGTCACAGAGTCCCCGGGCGATGCTGTGGAATTACTCCATATGAAGCCAGCCAGGACTCGGGGGGAGCCTCCTCTCTCTGAGCCGACTGTCTCCAGGGCATGAAGTTCCCCCAGCTTCCACCTTCCTGGGGCTGACCTTGGAGCATTCAGCATCCCCGTCCACACCTTGCGCGTCCCACAGCGAGTCCGCACAGGCGGGTTCCTGGGGAAGCCAGAGGGCCCTGCCCCCCGACTCCGCAGTCAGATGAGACTCTCAGCCAGCCAGTAACGCAGCAGGTTTATTAGCCGACAGGAACACGGTCTAAAACAGCTTGTAGGTACAGAGAACAGGACCCCTCAGTTGGGTCCATCTTGGGGGGGCAGGGAGGCCAGAGCCCCATCTGGGCCTCCCTCCATTTCCCCAGCCAGCTCCAAACGGAAACTCCCCAGCCCCTCCTCTGCCTTTGTCTCTTTCCCGGGCCAGGACGCCACCTGATCTCTTTGTTCTCCAACCCCTTCAGCTCGCACCTTCGCAGGGGAGGGGCCCAGGCCAGCAGTTTCCCGGAGACAGGGGGGTCGGCCCTTCTCTGTGCAACAATCACACACCCCTCCCCCACCAGCTGGACACTTAAGAAATGCACGGGGGAAACTGAGGCACCCACGCAGTATTCAGAGAAAACATTCAGAACATTCCCACTTTGTCACACAGGCCATGGAGCCTGAGCCCACATCTGCCTCCGGCGTAGCGCCCCCGGGGCAAAGGGGCTGTATGTGCTGGGGTGGGGACTGGCACCATTCCCATCCCCCATAATCCCCTGCAGCGCTCGTGCCCGCTCCCATGGCACCCTGTGCCCTGAACCCTCCCCCCCGCCCGGCACCCGCTGCCCTGAGCCCCTCAGCCCCGAGCCCCGTCTGATTCTCTGTGCCCTCCCTCCCCAAAGAGAAGGAGCCAGGAAGATGACAAGACGCAGCTGTCTTCGAAGCCCTCCAAGCGTGTCACCATCTCAGGCGTGGTGAAGCTGTCGGACCAGGGCAGCCAGGAGACCAGCTCCGTGGCACCCTCGGCTATGGAGAGCACCGGGGAGCAGGGCCCAGCCGACTCTGGGGCCGCTCCAGAGCAGGAGAGCGGCCCCCTGCCCAAGGCGCAGTCTGGGGGATCAAGAGCCACCACGGTTCCCAGCTCCCCCAAGCGATCCAGAGCCTCCGTGGGCGTGGGGCGCTCGGTGGTGGGCACGGCTTCCGTGGGCGTGGGGCACTCGGCGGTGGGCACGGCCTCCGTGGGCGTGGGGCGCTCGGCGGTGGCCACGGCGTCGGCAGCAGCGGGACCTTCCTGGCTGGGCAGCGCCCGGCCCTCGGGGATGGGCGGAGAGAAGGAGCTGGGCGGGAGATCCAGGGAGCCGAGTGTGGAGAGGAGCCAAGCCCAAGTGGGCCACGCCAGCCCCTCCACGGAGCAGGGTAGGTCCCGTTCCCGGAGCCCCATGGAGAGGCCAAGCCAGCCAGGGTCCAGCGCCGTGTCCAGAGATTCTGGAGCAGCCGGCCCTTCGGAGCGATCCAGAGCCTCGGTAGCCGCCGGCCCTTCGGAGCGATCCAGAGCCTCGGTAGCCGCCGGCCCTTCGGAGCGATCCAGAGTCTCGGTGGCTGCCGGCCCTTCGGAGCGATCCAGAGCCTCGGTAGCCGCCGGCCCTTCGGAGCGATCCAGAGCCACGGTAGCCGCCGGCCCTTCGGAGCGATCCAGAGCCTCGGTGGCCGCCGGCACTTCGGAGCGATCCAGAGCCTCGGTGGCCGCCGGCCCTTCGGAGCGATCCAGAGCCTCGGTGGCCGCCGGCCCTTCGGAGCGATCCAGAGCCTCGGTGGCCACCGGCCCTTCGGAGCGATCCAGAGCCTCGGTGGCCACCGGCCGTTCAGAGCAATCCAGAGCCTCGGTGGCCGCCGGCCCTTCAGAGCGATCCAGAGTCTCGGTGGCTGCTGGCCCTTCAGAGATGGCCACGGTGTCGGTGGCCGTGGGTCCATCCGAGCTGGGGACGGAGGCTGGCCACGCCTCCCTGGGGAGAGCCGGGGAGCCGAGCCAAAGCCAGGCCAGGGAGGAAGGAGGGGCCCGTTCCCAGAGCCCCTCGAGCCAGGCGCCCCATGCGAGAGCTGCAGTCTCAGTGACCCCAGGGCCTCCAAGGGGCCCAGCGGCACGTGGCTCTCGGAGCTGGACAGACAGCGGGAGCCGGGCTGGGGAACCAGCCGACCCAGCACGACGAGTAGCCGGAGCAAAGGTCGGAAGGAAGACGAGCAGGACTCCTCTGCTGGGCACCCCGCCAGCAAGTAGGTGGGGCTGGGGCGCGTCATGTCAGCTGCGCGCGTTCATCAGAGGCCACTTCCGCAGGACTCCTGGGTTCTGTCCCCGGCTCTGGGAGGGGAGTGGGGTCTAGTGGCTAGAGCAGGGGGAGCTGGGAGCCAGGACTCCTGGGTTCTATCCTCGGTCTGAGACTGACTTTCTGTGAACCCTAATTAAAGCTTCGTGCCTCAGTTTCCCCCACTACACAGTAGGGCCGTGCTTCCTCCCCGCCGGGCTGTATAGCACTCCCCGTGGGGCCTAGGGGGCGCTGCAGAGGGACAGGGGCCCAGGAGATCCTAGAGATCCTGACCGGATTCTCTCTCCTCTCTCTAGGACAGGCAGCCGTGTTTCCTGGGGGCTCAACAGCCGCCCCCATTCCTCCTACCCCCTGCTCCTGAGACTCAAGACCTCCTAAGCTTAGCTCAGGTCTGGGCCGTTGCCAGGAGCTTCTCTCATCAGGCCAGGAGGGGAGTGGGGTCTAGTGGTTAGAGCAGGGGGGCTGGGAGCCAGGACTCCTGGGTTCTTTCCCCGGCTCTGGGAGGGGACAGGGGTCTAGTGGCTAGAGCGGGGGAAGGGTTGAGGGAGGGGGCAGGACTCCTGGGTTCCATACCCAGCTCGGGTTAGCTGGACCAGCCTTCCATTCCATGAAACGGGGGCGTTTTGAGATTTGCTTCCCTTGCGACCCTGAACAGAGATGAGGCCTGTTGAACGCGTTCCCTGGTCAGCCGGGACCCAGGGGCACTTTCCTGGCATGGCCACTGCCTGCCGTCAGGGCACGGCCCTGCCATGTGATGCCTCTGCTTTGCCCCATTTGGGTGAGGGACCTGAACCAGGGCTTGGCACCGGCTGGGGGCTACCCAGGGCTGTGATGGCCCCCCTTGCCCTCAGTGCTCTGCGGGGGGGTCTGCTCCCCAACTCCACAGGCAAAGCAAGTCCCCCCCCCCGACCTACGCAGGGCAGCCCTACAGGCCCACCCTCGAGGGTCCCCCTGCAGCCTCCAGGCCCTGGGCACCCCAGGTTACCAGCCCCCCTCCGCTCCCCACGCTGCATTAACCCCCAGCGTTTGGCCCCACGGCTCGTGAGCCCCAATCCACACAGGGCTCTTCCTGCCCCAGTCCTGCCAGCACTCTGCAGCCAGCCTGCCTGGGACCCCCCTTTCATGAGACAGCCCCGCGAAGGATCCTGGTGGAGCATCTCCACCGGGTCAGGCTCCTGCGCCCGGCCCGGGTCAGCTGGCCCAGACCGCCGGGCTTGAAAATTGCAGGGGAGCCATTCGGGCCGGGTTGTGGCACCTTCCCCGTCACGAACATTTTTTTCCTTCTTCACATTTTCAGGCCAATCCCCTTCCCCCTTGCTGTGCGTTTCAGCAGGTTCTGGGCAAAAATGTTTTTTTCAGCCAATATTTTGTTTCTTTCTTGCCAATTTTTGGCCAACATTAGTTTCAATGTTCAGCCAGCATTTTAGGGCTTTTAGGCCAATTTTTTTGTTTGTTTTCCAATTTTTGGTCAATTCCCCTCCCAGTTTTCAACCTTTTTTTCTTCTTTGTTTGGACAATTGTTTTGGACAGTAGAATACCAATTGAAATTTATTAACTATTTGTGGATGTTTTTCTACATTTTCAAATATATTTATTTTCATTACAACACCGAATACAAAGTGTACAGCGCTCACTTTATATTATTATTTTTATTACACATTTCCACTGTAAAAATGATAAACCAAAAAATAGTATTTTTCAGTTCACCTCATACAAGTACTGTAATGCAATCTCTTTATCGGGAAAGTGCAACTTACACATGTAGATACTTTTGTTTGTTACGTGACTGCACTCAAAACCAAAACAAGGTAAAACTTTAGCGCCTACAAGTCCACTCCGTCCTACTTCTTGTTCAGCCAATCGCTCAGACAAACAAGTTTGTTTACATTTACGGGAGATAATGCTGCCCGCTTCTTATTTACATCACCTGAAATTGAGAACTGGCATTCGCATGGCACTTGTGTAGTTGGCATTGCTAGGTATTTACGTGCCAGATATGCTAAACATTCGTATGCCCCTTCATGCTTCGGATACTATTCCAGAGGACATGCTTCCATGCTGATGACGCTTGATAAAAAAATAATGCGTTAATTACATTTTGACTGAACTCCTTGGGGGAGAATTGTATGTCTCTTGCTAAAATAATTACCCGCATTCTGCCATATATTTCATGTTATAGCAGTCTCGGATGACGACCCAGCATGTTGCATCCGATGAAGTGGGTATTAACCCACGAAAGCTCATGCTGAAATAAATTTGTTAGTCTCTAAGGTGCTACAAGTTTTTCTTTCTTATTTTCGTTTTGCTGACACAGACTAACACGGCTACTACACTGAGACCCAGCATGTTGTTCATTTTAAGAACACTTTCACTGCAGATTTCACAAAACACAAAGAAGGTACCAACGTGAGATTTCTAAAGCTAGCTACAGCACTCGACCCAAGATTTAAGAATCGGAAGCGCCATCCAAACTCTGAGAGGGACGAGGTGTGGAGCATGCTTTCAGAAGTCTTAAAAGAGCAACACTGTGATGCGGAAACTACAGAACCTGAACCACCAAAAAAGAAAATCAGCCTTCTGCTGGTGGCATCTGACTCAGATGATGAGAACGAACGTGTCGGTCCGCACTGCTTTAGATCGTTATCGAGCAGAACCCGTCATCAGCATGGACGCACATCCTCTGGAATGGTGGTTGACGCATGAAGGGACGTATACATCTTTAGCGCATCTGGCATGTAATTAACTTGCAACGCCGGCTACAACAGTGCCATGCGAACGCCTGTTCTCACTTATAGGTGCAATGTAAACAAGAAGCTGGCAGCATTATCTCCTGCAAATATAAAGAAACTTGTTTATCTGAGTGATTGGCTGAAAAAGAAGTAGGACTGAGTGGACTTGTAGGCTCTAAAGTTTTATCTTGTTTTATTTTTGAATGCATTTTTTGTGTGCATAATTCTACATTTGTAAGTTCAACTGTCAGTGTAAAGAGATTGCACTACAGTACTTGTCTTAGGTGAATTGAAAAATACTTTTTCTTTTGTTTTTTACTGTACAAATATTTGTAATCAAAAATAAATATCAAGTGAGCATTATACACTCTGTATTCTGTGTTGTAATTGAAATCAATATATTTGAAAATGTAGAAACATCAAAAACAAGCAATAATAGAATACCATTTATTGACTTAACAGCGCGATTAATCGCGATTAAATTTGTTTAATCTTTCTTGGGGTGGGGGGACGGTTGGCCAATTTTTATAGGCCAAATTTGGTCGATTATTTTCAACTAAACCTTTTTTTAGCCCATTTGTTTTACAGCTGTTTGTATTATCTGGCAATTTTTTTCATGGTTTTCCAGTTTCCCGGGTGTTTTTTGTTTTTTTTTAGCCAAAGTCAAAATGTAGATGGAAATGGAAAATCATTGGGCGAGTTGTGATTTGCTATGGAAAATCCGCCCCATTTTCCGATCAACTCTAATAAGAGAGTTCTGCTTCATAGCTTCTCTTGACTTGCCTTTCTGCAGAGCGGGGCAGTTGGGGGGATATTTACTCTTGTGCAGAATCAGGTGTTTCGATCGCGGCATTGGGGCTGGGACAGTCCCAGCTGATCACGGCACGGGTATTTGTCTCCACAGAGGCGGCAGTGAGCGGGCTGCAGACAGAATGAAATCCCAGTAGAGGCCAGGTAAGGGCTGGCAGAGCTCCATCTCCGTGCGCTTGGATGTGAACCGCATCCAAATCTTCACCCCTATTCTGCGTGTTATGGTGGCGCATCAACACGCTGCGATCAGGGCCCCGGTCGTGCCAGGTTCTGTACAGACACAGAGTAATCCCCGTGCCCCACAGCGCCCCCAGTACCCGGCAGTCTGTTCTCTGCCCTATGTGACGACGGTTTCTCTTCCCGCAGGCTGGACGCAGCCGAGCTGGAGGGGAGGATTCGTCGCTGGGCTGTGGGAGTCCCTCAGGGACAGGACGGCTGGAGGGCCCAGGCCGGGGGATCGGGGCGGGGAGCAGCTAGGACGCCCTACAGCGGCCGGCGGGCTGGCCAGCCAGGGGCACGGGGAGAGCGAGTGTCGCGCCTTTCCCAGCTTTGCCTATTAAACTTTGCCGTGAACGTTGTGTCAGGGTTGTGTGTGCGACTGTCCCCTCTGCCGCCGGTGACCACCGAGGCTCAAGGCTGGCCCCCTGCCCTAGGGCGACGCTAGCGGGTGCTGGGCTGCAGAGAGGGGGCTGATTGGGGGGGATCAGGGGAGGGGTCAGGGGATGCTGAGGGGGAGCTGTGGGGGGCTATTCAAAAAGGTGATGGGGGAGCAGCATGAGGGGCATTCAGTGGGGTGGGAGAGCAGTGTGGGAGGGTTTGGGGGGCATGAGTGGGGGGGACTGGCTCTGGGCGGAGCATTCAGGGGGTGGGGAGAGCAGTGGGAGGGTTCGGGGGACATACGGGGGAGTGGGGGGGACTGGCTCTTGGCAGGACGTTCAGGGGGGTGGGGAGAGCGGTGTAGGAGGATTTGGGGGGCATACGGGAGGGTGGGGGGAGTGGGGGGGGCTGGCTCGGGGGGGCGTTCAGGGGGGTGGGGAGAGCGGTGTGGGAGGGTTTGGGGGGCATACGGGAGGGTGGGGGGAGAGGGGGGGCTGGCTCGGGGGGGCATTCAGGGGGGTGGGGAGAGCGGTGTGGGAGGGTTTGGGGGGCATACGGGAGGGTGCGGGGAGTGGGGGGACTGGCTCTGGGTGAAGCATTCAGGGGGGGGGGAGAGCAGTGGGAGGGTTCGGGGGGCATACGGGGGGGAGTGGGGGGGACTGGCTCTTGGCGGGACGTTCAGGGGGGTGGGGAGAGCGATGTGGGAGGGTTTGGGGGGCATACGGGAGGGGGGGCTGGCTCGGGGGGGCGTTCAGGGGGGTGAGGAGAGCAGCATGGGAGGGCTCTGTGGGGAGAGGGTACAGGATAGTGGGGGGAGCAGAGTAGGGGGTGGGCTCCATGGGGGTGAGCAGTGGGGGGACACGCTTGGGGGCTGGGCGGGATCAGGACCATGGAAACCCCACGCTCTTATTGGCTGAAAGGCCTCGCCCCCCCCCCCATTTCTAGATAGTTCCGTGGCAGTTGCTCCTAACTGACATGTGGTGGGGAGGGGCCAGGCCCCACCCTTTGCTCCCATTGGCCAGAGCCTTCCACGGCGGGGAAGGTTCCAGCCAATAGGAACTCAGGGGGCACTAAGTCTCCTGCCCCCTCAGAGTCTCTGGGGAGCAGTTCTGACCCATGGTCACACTGTATGGGGGTGGTGGTGAGGGGAGCGCAGGCTGGGGGGGATCAGGGAGGGATCCGGCAGCTGGGGGGGCAGCGAGGGGAGCGCAGGCTAGGGGGGGTTGGGGAGGGATCTGGCAGAAGAGGGAGGGGAGAGGAGCTGGCGGGGGTCAGGGAAGGATCCAGGAGGTGGGGGGGGTTGGGGAGGGATCTGGCAGATGGGGAAGGGGAGAGGAGCTGGGGGGGGTCAGGGAAGGATCCAGGAGGTGGGGGGGGGGTTGGGGAGGGATCTGGCAGATGGGGGAGGGGAGAGGAGCTGGGGTGGGGGTCAGGGAAGGATCCAGGAGGTGGGGGGGGGTTGGGGAGGGATCTGGCAGATGGGGGAGGGGAGAGGAGCTGGGTGGGGGTCAGGGAAGGATCCAGGCGGTGGTGGGGGGGAGTTGGGGAGGGATCTGGCAGATGGGGGAGGGGAGAGGAGCTGGGGTGGGGGTCAGGGAAGGATCCTGGCAGCGAGGGGGAGGCGGCAAAGGGAGCACAGGCTGGGGATTCGGGGAAGGATCCTGGCAGCGGGGGGGGGGGGTGCGGGGGGTGTCGGCGAAGGGAGCCCGGGAGTGGGGGGCCTTCCGGCAGGAATCCTAACAGCTGAGGGTTCGGGGAGGGATCCCAGCAGCAGGGGGGTGGGGCGGCGAGGGGAGCGCAGGCTGGGGGTGGGGAGTGCAGGCCAGGGACTAGTCGTGGGGGGATCCTGACAGCTGGGGGAGTCGGGGAGGGAGCCAGCAGTGGAGGAGGGGCAGACCAGGGGGGCCTCAGGGACAGATCCCAGCAGTGTCCTTGGGGGCCAGAGGGAAAGGTCACCCCCGATTTTATTCTTTCTCCCTTTAGAAGCCCAAAGCAACCGAATTTACTAGCTTGGTGCATTGGGGGTGACACACAGGTGAGCCCCAGCTTTGGGAGGGGGCTGGGAGCCAAGACTCCTGGGTTCTCGGCTTGGGGAGGGGAGTGGGGTCTCGTGGTTAGAGCAGGGGGGCTGGGAGCCAGGACTCCTGGGTTCTACCCGGCTCTGAGAGGGGCGTGATGCCCAGCGGGTAGAGCAGTCCAGCCTCTCCACTTTCACCTGCCTACTTTTTCAGGAATGCAGAGCTCATATGGAGCTGGCGGGGGGGAGAAGGGCGGGTCCCGGGGGTATTACCGCACGGCCCCCTTCGACCCCCGCTTTCCCAACACCAACCAGACCCGCAACTGCTACCAGAACTACCTGGGTGAGTGGCAGAGGGCCCTTGGGGGGGGGGGGGGGAACTAGGAGCCAGGACTCCTGGGTTCTCTCCCTGGCTCTGGGAGGGGAGAGGGGTCTAGTAATTGGGGGTGGGGGGCAGAGTTTGGCTATGAGGGGCAGGGTGGCAGGGTTGGGTCTCTGGCGCCTCCTTCTGGTGGCGGACGGTAATACGTGCTGTCTCCCTGCAGACTATTACCGCTGCCTGAAGACACTGGGGGCGAAGGGCAAGGACACCAAGGCGTGCCAGTGGTACTACCGGGTCTACAAGTCCCTGTGCCCCATCTCCTGGGTACGTGGGGTGCCCGGACCCCGGGGGTATCCCCCACTCTGCACTCAGTGAGAGAGGAGGGAAAAGGTCCCAGGCCCTATTCCTTACCCTCCTGAGCCAGGCCCTGCCCTGGGGCTGGATGGGAGCCGGTACCCCTAGGGGAAAGGCCCCCTTCCTCATTCCCCACCCCCTGCTGGGAGTGGGGCTGGGTCCTGCTCTGTGTGGGGGTGGAGGGGTCCCTGCTGCCCCCTGCTGGGAGGGCTGGGCCCTGCTCTGTATGGACCTGCCCCTCTGGGTGTGGCCCCCCACCCCTAACCCCGTTTCCCTCCCTCCAGGTGAAGCGCTGGGATGAGCAACGGGACGACGGCTCCTTCGCTGGCAGGATCTAGGCCCAGCTGCACCTGGAGGTCCTGGGTGGGGGGCGGGGAAACCCACTGGCCCCGCCCCATTGCGAGGTCCTGCTCACTCCGGCACACCCCGTGGTGCCTGTCCCCACTGGCTCCTCAGAGCCCCACAATAAAGCCGCTTGTTCCATAACTTGGCCCTGGAGTCCAAGTGTTCTAGTCCCCATAGTGCTCCCTCCAAGGAGATCCCCCGCTAGCTCAGGGGCTGGGTTTGGGGAGCCCCAGGGGCTGAGCTCAGAAAGCCCTACTGGGGACGCTGGGTGGCGGAGCCTGGGCCAGCCTCAGTGCACCCCCTCCCTGCCTCCACACACACACACACTGCCCGCATCCTTCCTGCTCCCCCTTTTACCCCCCACACTGCCCCCACACTGCACCCCTTCCTCCACTACCCCAGACACTGCCCTCTCCCTCCCACCCACTGCCCCCCACATCCTGTGTCCTCCCATCCCACCTCATGCCCCTCCCCCCACACATTGCCCCCCCCATTCGCTGCTCCCCATATCCTGTCCCTGCCCCCGCACAGCGCTTCTCCCTGCCCCCTCCCGCACACCACGCTCCCTCCCCCACTCACGGGCCCCCCCTTGTGCCCCTTCCCACTCACGCCTCCCCACCCCCACATTGCAACCCCCACTGCCCCCTGGCGTCCCCTGCCCTGACATGCACCGCGCCCCTTCCCCCCACGCTGCCCCCAACCGCCCCCTAGCACTCCCTGCCCTAGCATACACCATTCCCCCTCCCCCACTCACAGCCCCCCCACATTATGCCCATCCCCCACTCATGCCTCCCCATCGCACCCCCTCCCCCCATGCAGCCCCCAGACACCGCGCCCCTCCCCCCTCACTGCCCCCCATCACCCCCTTGCCCCCTCTCCCCCCCCACTGCTCCCTCTCGCTTGTGGCCCCGCACCCCCTGTGCTCTGCCCCTCCCCGCCCCCCAGCTCCGTGTCCCCCGCCCCGTCGGAGGGGCCCCGCTTCCTGGCTCGACTCCTTTTCCTGCCCCCCCCCCCCACGGCGGGCCGGGCGGGGGCAGGGGAAATCCGCACTCAGTGACTCCGGCCCCGACAGGCAGCGGGCTGGCCGCAGAGCTGGGGCTGGGCTGGGGGTCTCGCCCCACCGAGGGGCCATGGGGCGGGCGGGGCAGCCCCCAGGCTGGAGCTGAGCGCGGGAGCGGAGCCCAGGAGAGGAGACGTCCGGACCCCCGACGGGACTGGGTAACCCCCCCCTTCCTCTGGGGCAGCGTACTGGGGAAGGGTCAGGTGGGGGCAGCCGGGGTGGGGAGTGGGGTGATCGGGAGCCAGTCGGGGGGAGGGGCAGAGTGGGGTGATGGGGGCAGCCAGTTGGGGGGGGGGAAGTGGGGTGATCATGGGGCAGCCGGGGTGGGGAGTGGGGTGATCGGGGGCCAACCGGGGGGAGGGGCAGAGTGGGGTGATGGGGGCAGCCAGCTGGGTTGGGAAGTGGGGTGATCAGAGGCCAGCCAGTGGGGGGGGGCAGCCAGCTGGGGGGAAGTGGGGTGATTGGGGGCAGCAAGCTGGCCTTCCCCCCCCCTCTAACCACTAGCCCCCACTCTCCACCCAGTGGGGAACTGAACCCAGGAGTCCTGCTTTCCCATCCAGGCTCCTTACAGCTTTGGGGCAGGGGAGAAGTGGGGGTAATTCGGGAGCGCAGCCAGCAAGCTGGAGGGAGGGAAAAATTGGGGTGATTGGGGGGGCAGCCAGCTAGCCGGGAGGAGGGGCGAAGTGGGGGTAATTGGGGGCTCCAGAGCTCAGGTGGAACCCAGGAGTCCTGGCCCTCAGCCCCCGCCCCCATTCTATCCACTAGCCCCCACTCCCCTCCTAGCGTGGGGGACAGAACCCAGGGGTCCTGGTATCCCAGCCAGGCTCCTTACAGCCTTGGAGCATTGGGGGCTCCCTGACGTGGCGCCTCTGTCCCCTCCGACCCTCGCCTGGGGAGAGGGAAGAGTTTGAACCAAAAGGGCCTCGAAAGACAGCCCAGGAGGCCCCGGGCTCCCTCCACCTTCATGGATCCCAGCCTCCCGCCCCCAGAATGCAGCTGGCTCTGGGGCAGCGCGGGGGGGGAGCTTGTAGCCAAATCTATCTCGATAGAAGCCACTAGCTGTGTGCTGGCAGGACCAGATCTGGCCCCCAACATCCCGGCCCCCAACCTATCCCCCCATCCCCCACTCACCCCAACATCCCGGCCCCCAACCTACCCCCATCCCCCACTCACCCCAAAATCCTTTCCCCCAACCTACCTCCCATCCCCCACTCACCCCAAAATCCTATCCCCCAACACACCCCTACATCCCAGTCCTGAACCTATTCCCATCCCTCACTTGCCCCAACATCCCGGCCCCCAACCTACCCCCATCCCCCACTCACCCCAAAATCCTTTCCCCCAACCTACCTCCCATCCCCCACTCACCCCAAAATCCTATCCTCCAACCTACCTCCCATCCCCCATTCACCCCAACATCCAGGCTCCCAACCTACCCCAACTCACCCCAACATCCGGCCCCCAACCTACCCCCATTCCCCACTCACACAAACATCCCAGCCACCAATCCACTCCCACTCACCCCAACATCCCGGCCCCCCAACCTACCCCCCATCCCCCACTGATGCCAACATCCCGGCCTTCAACCTACCTCCCCATCCTCCACTCATCCTGGCCCCCAGTGTATCCCACATCCCCCAGTCACCCCAACATCCCGGGCCCCGACCTACCCCCATCCCCCACCAACCCCAACATCCCAGCTCCCAACCTACCTCCCCATCCCGGCCCCCAGCCTACCCCCCATTCCCCACTCACACAAACATCCCAGCCCCCAATCCACCCCCACTCACCCCAACATCCCGATCCCCAAACCTACCTTCCATCCCCTACTCACCCCAATATCCCGACCCCCCAACCTACCTTCCATCCCCTACTCACCCCAATATCCCAGCCCCCAACCTACCCCCCATCCTCCACTCACCCCAACAGCCCAGCCCCCAACCTACCCCCATCCCCCACTCACCCCAACAGCCCAGCCCCCAACCTACCCCCCATCCCCCACTCACCCCAATATCCCAGCCCCCAACCTACCCCCCATCCCCCACTCACCCCAACATCCCGGCCCCCAACCTGCGCCCTTCCCAGCGCCCTGCAACCTTCTGGCCCCTCACCAGCTTCTCTGTCTGGCTGCCGGCTCCCACCCGATCTGGCTGTGCCCCTGCCCCTGGCACGACTGCCCCGCTCCCGCCAGCGCTCTGCCATGGCCGTGTCCCCCCAGGTGCCCGGCGCCCCTGGCACCATGTTCTCGGAGGAGCGGAAGGAGGGCAGCCCCCGCTTTGGGAAACTGCACTTCCCCGTCGGCCTCTGGATCAACTCGCCCAAGAAACACTTCGTCAAGATGAGCCGCCGTTGGCCCAGCGTGGGCTCCGTCAGGTACCGGCCCCCTCCCTCCTTCCCCCTGGAACTGCCCCCTCCCTCCTGCCCCCCGGAACACCCCCTCTTCCTGCTATCCCCTGGAGTGCCCCACAGCCCTGCTACCCCCATATCCCGCCCCCTGGATCAGACCCATGGGCCCATCTACCCTGGTATCCTGCCCCCGGATCAGACTCGGACCCATCTACCCCAGTATCCCTCGCCCTCCCTGCCCCCCAATCACACCCACAGGCCCATCTATCTCAGTATCTTGTCTCCTTCCTGTCCCCCCAGTCAGTCCATGGGCCCATCTCCCCCAGTATCGCCCCCTCCCTGCCCCCCTAGGCCAGCCCCACAGACCCTTCCAGCCCACACTCCCGGCCTCCCCCCTCCGCCCAGAGCAACGGGCCCATCTAGCCCGGCCTCCCACCTTCCCTCCCCAGGTCCACCTCCTCGGACACGGCCAGCCGGGGCAGCGAGACGGTGGAGCTGCGGCCCCCCGGCAAGGCGAAGGCGGGCCGCCACAAGCGCCTCTCCAACCTGTTCCACCGCAGCGCCAGCAGCGGGGCGGGCGTGGGGGGCGGGCGCTGGGGCAGCGAGAAGAAGCTGGCGGATCTCATCGACCCGGTGCCCGAGGACCTGGTGGAGCTGTCCAGCCAGCCCCAGCTGCCGGGCATCCTGAAGATCTTCGGGGGAGCCATCTCCCGGGGGGCCAACTACAAGAGCGTGCTGGCCACGCCGCGCTCCACGGCGCGCCAGCTGGTGCGGGAGGCGCTGGAGCGCTACGGGGTGGCGCCGGAGGAGGAGGAGGGGGCCTACGTGCTGTGCGACGTGGTGGGCCGCTTCGAGGGGCCCGGCGGGGCCTGGCAGGCCGAGCACCTGCGCCCCGTGGGCGACACCGAGCGGCCCCTGGTGCTGCAGGACGTGTGGAAGCCCAAGGCCGGCCTGTCGCGGCGCTTCGAGGTGCGGCGCCGGCGCGAGGTGGAGCGGGTTGGCGAGGCCGAGGATAACGAGACGGCGGGTGAGGCTGCGGGGGGGCTGCCCCCGTCCCTGGGTCATCCCAGGCCCCCTGGGACGACCCAGGGACCCCTGGGCATATCACGGGACCCCTTGGCATGCCAGGCCGGGAACCACGGGACCCCTGGTCATCTCCCAGCCAGAAGCTATGGAGTCCCCCCAGTCATCTCCTGGCTCAGGGACATGCCCCCCCATCCCATCTTCACACAGCCAGGAGCCATGGAACCCTCTGTTGTGCCCCAGTTCGGAGTCATGGGGCCCCCCAGTTATGTCCTGGCTCGAAGCTACAGGGCCCCCAGTCGTTCCCCAGGACGGGGAGCTGGGCTGGGGATCCCCGAAACCCCCAGGGCGTGGTACCGGGCTGGGAATCCCCGAAACCCCCAGAGTGGGGAGCCGGGCTGGGGATCCCTGAAGCCTCCAGGGTGGAGAGCTGGGCTGGGGATCTCCAAAACCCCCAGGGCGGGGAACTGATCTGGGTATTCCCAAAACCCCCAGGGCGGGGAACTGAGCTGGGTATTCCCAAACCCCCAGGGCGGGGAACTGGGCTGGGGATCCTGAAGCCCCCAGGGCGGGGAACTGGGCTGGGATCTCTGAAACTCCTGGTTTGGAGAACCAGCCAGCCCCCTCTGAGGCTCCCCCTTCTCGCCCCCCAGGCATCAACGCTCAGGCGCGGCGGCTGCAGAAGAGCCGCTCCCGGGCAGCCTCGGGGGGTCCGGCACCCAAGGAGCGGGCCGACAACCTATCCCTGCGCCGCAGCATCAGCGACATGAACCTGAGCGCCCGCAAGCGGCGTGAGCGCAAGGCCGTGCTGAGCGTGGCGGGCGCCGAGGTGGGGCCGGCCGGCGAGGAGCAGGACGGGGAGGTGGCCCCGGCCCAGGCCCAAGAGGCAGAGCCGGCGGATGGGGGCGTCAAGTCCGGGGAGGCCGAGGACTCGGCGGATGGGGCCAACCTGGAGCAGCTGTCCCAGTGCCTGATCCAGCCCCCCACCCAGCACCCCTACTTCCTGCTGCTGCTCGGCTGCGACAAGCAGGTAGAGCAGGGGGCTCAGGAGGGGGCGCTGGGCTGCAGGGAGCGGGGTGGGGGATCAGTGGGGGGCTGCGGGGCAAGGTCAGTAGGGGGTGCTGTGACTCCAGTCCCCAGGACCATTTGCTCCGCACTATTGTCCAGCAGAGAGCATGCTGGGAGCACAGTTTTCCCATAATGCTTTGGACCCTCTGGGTCGGCCACGGGGGAGGGAAGGGGTGGTGGGAGCGCCCCAGGATATGGGGAAGGGCGCAGTAATGGAAGAGCCCATTTTCACATAGAAAATAGGGGACTGCCCAGAAGAGACAGTTTTAGCCCACAAAAATGGGGGTGCAATAGCGGGATGGCCCATTTTCTCACAGAAACTGGGGGTGGGGCAAAAAAGGCAGAACCCATTTTACCATAGAAAGTAGAGGGGATTCCTGGGACAGCCCATCCCCCTCCCCAAGAATGGGGGGGGGGTGCCACAGTGGGAGAGAGCCCATTCCCGCCCCCACCCCCAGAGGGCAGAGGTAGTGCGGGGGAGAGCCCGTTCCCCCCCAGAGGGCAGGGTGGCATTGTGGGAGAGCCCATTCCCCCCCCCAGAGGGCAGGGGTGGTGAGGTGGGAGAGCCCATTCCCCCCCAGAGGGCAGGGTGGCATTGTGGGAGACCCCATTCCCCCCCCCAGAGGGCAGGGGTGGTGCGGCTAGAGACCCTGTTTCCCCCCAGAGGGCAGGGTGGCATGGCGAGAGAGCCCATTCCCCCCCAGAGGGCAGGAGTGGTGCGGTGGGAGAGCCCATTCCCCCTCCCCCACCCCCAGAGTGCAAGGGTGGCCTAGCTGGAGAGCCCATTCTTCCCCAGAGGGCAGGGGTGATGCGGTGGGAGAGCCCATATCCCCCCCAGAGGGCAGGGTGGCATGGTGGGAGAGCCCATATCCCCCCCAGAGGGCAGGGTGGCATGACGGGAGAGCCCATTTCCCCCCAGAGGGCAGGGTGGCATGACGGGAGAGCCCATATCCCCCCCAGAGGCAGGGTTGGCACGGTGGGAGAGCCCATATCCCCCCCAGAGGGCAGGGTGGCATGACGGGAGAGCCCATATCCCCCCCAGAGGGCAGGGTGGCATGACGGGAGAGCCCATATCCCCCCCAGAGGCAGGGTTGGCACGGTGGGAGAGCCCATTCCCCCCCAGAGGGCGGGGCAGACCCGCTTTCGATGCCACTCCCGTGTTTTGACGCCATTTCCCCCCCTCGCCCCCCAGGATTTTGTGATCTACGTGATGACCCGGCGCCGGCACGTCTTCGGGCGCCGCCCCCAGCCCGACAAGGGGGGCTACGTGGACACCTTCCTGTGCGCCCCGGACATCCTGCCCCGCCACTGCTGCGTGCGGGAGGCCGAGCCGGCCCCGGGGCCGGCCCTGGTGCGGCCCTTCCGGGGGGCGGCCGTCACCCTCAACGGGGGGGCCCTGGTGCGCGAGGCCAAGCTGCACCCCGGGGACCTGCTGGGGCTGGGCCAGCACTTCCTCTTCATGTACAAAGACCCCCGGACCCCCCAGCCTCGGCCCGCCTGGCTGCCCCGGCCCTGGGCCTCGCCCGGGCTGGCGGGCGCCTTCTCGTGCCAGGCCTGCGGGCGCTCCCTCCAGGAGAGGCAGGACGCCTTCCAGGCCTATGTGGAGAGCCGGGAGCCCGAGCTGCGCTACCGGCCCCAGGAGGAGGAGGCGCTGCTGAGGGAGATCGTCCGGCTCCAGGGGGCCACCGCCTTCAACCTGGCCCCGGCTTTCCTCCTGGGCCTGTGCCTGGAGCACTCCACCCGCGTGCTGGAGCCCAGCCACTTCCCCCGCCTGGTGACCAGGATGGCCCAGCTGGTGAAGGAGGCCGTCTGGGTAACGAGAGGGGGGATGGGACGGGGGATTGGGGCTGGGGATCAGCAGTGGCGGATTAGCCACTGGGCCAGCGGGTGCCCGTGCCCAGGCCCCCGGCCAGTTGGGGGGCCCCGAAAAAATGGGCGCCCCGACCCACTCTGCCCGCCCACCCAGCGCTCCTGCCAGGGGCGTGGAGGCTTAGAGTGCAGGGCAGGGGGCCGGGGCAAGCCCCCCACCCCGACCCCATGTCCCCGGCAGGAGCGCACAGGGGGGCGGGAGAACACAGACTGCAGGTGGAAGGGGTGGGGGATGGGCCCCAATTTGGTCTGGCCCAGGGCCCCACAAAACCCCAATCCACCCCTGGGGGTCAGGGACCCCTCCCGGAGTGGGGGAAAGGCTGAGGGAAAAATGGCTTGGGGCAGGGCCCTCGGTGTATCCCAGGCTGGGGGCAGGACTGGGGTGGGGGCCTTTTGTGTATCGGGGGGCAGGGCTGGGGGAATGTGACAGCAGCCCCATGGCCCGTCCCGCATCAGCTCTTTCTTCCCTGCCAGGAGAAGATCAAGGAAGTCGGGGACAGGCAGCCAGAGAAGTGAGTGAGACCCTGGCCGCGCCCCACCCTGGGCATGGGGGCTCCCTCTGCGGCAACGGGCAGGGTAGCGGGTGCTCTGTCCTCAGACTCCAGCCCCACTCCAGAGGGGCCGCGTCCCAGTACCGGGTGAGGGGTCCCCGTATACCCAGCCCCCGCGCCCCACCCCAGAGGGGCCACGTCCCAGCGCCGGGCGAGGGGTCCCCGTATACCCAGCCCCCGCGCCCCACCCCAGAGGGGCCGCGTCCCAGCGCCGGGCGAGGGGTCCCCGTATACCCAGCCCCCGCGCCCCACCCCAGAGGGGCTGCGTCCCAGCACCGGGCGAGGGGTCCCCATATACCCAGCCCCCGCACCCCACCCCAGAGGAGCTGCGTCCCAGCACCCGGCGAGGGGTCCCCAGATACCCAGCCCCCGCGCCCCACCCCAGAGGAGCTGCGTCCCAGCACCCGGTGAGGGGTCCCCAGATACCCAGCCCCCGCGCCCCACCCCAGAGGGGCTGCGTCCCAGCACCCGGTGAGGGGTCCCCAGATACCCAGCCCCCGCGCCCCACCCCAGAGGGGCTGCGTCCCAGCACCAGGCGAGGGGTCCCCGTATACCCAGCCCCCGCAACCCAACCCCAGAGGGGCTGCGTCCCAGCACCGGGCGAGGGGTCCCCAGATACCCAGCCCCCGCGCCCCACCCCAGAGGGGCTGGTCCCAGCACTGGGCGAGGGGTCCCCGTATAACCAGCCCCCGCGCCCCACCCCAGAGGGGCCGTGTCCCAGCGCCTGGGACCCCGTATACCCAGCCCCCGTGCCACATCCCAGAGGGGCTGTTAACCCCTTCACGGCAGAGTATGTCCCAGTGGAAGCTGCTAAGAACTGGACGGGGTCCCAAAGGGCCCGGGGATGGGGGAGGGTCTCCCAGCAGCTCCGATGATTCCCCAGTCGCTCCCCCCACCCCCCTCTCCCCTCCAGCCAGCAGGACAAGGGCCAGGTGGGGGTGCTCAGCATCGAAGAGGTGGCGGCCGACTTGCGCCCGCTGATGCTCTGGATGGCCAACGCCATGGAGCTGCTCAACCTGGTCCAGAAGAAAGTGCTGGACATGGAGAAAGAACTCGACCTGGAGGGTGAGCAGGACACCTGGGTTCCCTCCCCGGCTCTAGGAGGGGAATGGGGACTAGTGGTTAGAGCGGGGGGCTGGGAGCCAGGACTCCTGGGTTCTAGCCCCGGCTCTAGGAGGGGAGTGGGGACTAGTGGTTAGAGCCCGGGGCTGGGAGCCAGGATGGCTGGGTTCTCTCCCCAGTAGGGGATGGTGGGGTGAATCCCACAGGGATGGGATGAGCTCAGCAGGGAGCCCCACAGCCGGCCGCCTTTGTCCTCTCCAGGAAGCTCCCATGATGCTTTGCTGTCCAGCGACCTGGAGACCTGCGATGAGGCCATGGCGGTGCTGGACGAGGTCATCATGTCCACGTTCCAGCAGTCGGTGTATTACCTAACCAAGGTGAGCTCAGCCCAGCACCCCCTACTGCCGCCCTGGGGCATGGGGCAGCCCTGCCTGCCTGGGGAGAGCGCCCCCTGCTGGCTCCCCCCGTCCCGCTCCCTGCAGCCTAGTGCTGCCCTGGGGCATTGGGGCCAGCCCTGCCTGCCCGGGGAGAGCGCCCCCTGCTGTCTCCCCCCCTCCCGCTCCCTGCAGCCTAGTGCCGCCCTGGGGCATGGGGCAGCCCTGCCTGCCCGGGGAGAGTGCCCCCCCTCCCGCTCCCTGCAGCCTAGTGCCGCCCTGGGGCATTGGGGCCAGCCCTACCCGCCTGGGGAGAGCGCCCCCTGCTGGCTCCCCCCTCCCGCTCCCTGCAGCCTAGTGCCACCCTGGGGCATGGGGCAGCCCTGCCTGCCTGGGGAGAGTGCCCCCCCTCCCGCTCCCTGCAGCCTAGTGCCGCCCTGGGGCATTGGGGCCAGCCCTGCCCGCCCGGGGAGAGTGCCCCCCTCCCGCTCCCTGCAGCCTAGTGCCGCCCTGGGGCATTGGGGCCAGCCCTGCCCGCCCGGGGAGAGTGCCCCCCTCCCGCTCCCTGCAGCCTAGTGCCACCCTGGGGCATGGGGCAGCCCTGCCTGCCTGGGGAGAGTGCCCCCCCTCCCGCTCCCTGCAGCCTAGTGCCGCCCTGGGGCATTGGGGCCAGCCCTGCCCGCCCGGGGAGAGTGCCCCCCTCCCGCTCCCTGCAGCCTAGTGCCGCCCTGGGGCATTGGGGCCAGCCCTGCCCGCCCGGGGAGAGCGCCCCCTGCTGGCCCCCTGCAGCCCAGCGCCCCCTAAAGCTCTGCTGGCGGATTGCAGCCCCTGCCTGGGGTTTAACCCTTTCCTTTCTGGGCAGACGCTGTACTCGGCCCTGCCCGCCCTGCTGGACAGTAACCCCTTCACTGCCACGGCGGACCTGTCCCACGCCCAGGAGCTGAGCACCATGCCCGAGGGCATCCGGGGCACCCTGGCCATCTACCAGGCCACGCTGGAGCTGACCCGTGAGTGTGAGCTACACCCCGACCTCGTCTCCCAGACCTTCGGCTACCTCTTCTTCTTCTCCAACGCCTCCCTCTTCAACACCCTCATGGAGAGAGGTGAGTGGGGACCCCGGGGAGCGGGGGGAGGAGGGGGCTAGTGGTAAGAGCAGGGGAGCCGGGAGCCAGGATGCCTGGGTTCTCTGAGAGGACTAGGGGCCAGTGATTAGAGTGAGTTGGGAGCCAGGACTCCTGGGTTCTCTCCTGGCTCAGAGAGGGGTCTAGTGGATAGAGCGGGGGCGGGGAGCCTGACGGCCAGGACTCCAGGGTTCTCTCCCCAGCTCTGACAGAGGCTCCGTTCTCTTCTCATGAGCCAGACTCAGTGAATCACAGGCAGCCCGAAATCCCAGCCACCCTCACCCCCCCCCCTTTCCTCCCATTGTCCCATCCCGGGATCAGCAGGAAGGCAGCTCCTTCCTGCCCATAGCCTGGAGGCAGGGCAGGAAACGGGTCCTCCCCACCCCCACCATGCCAGGAATCAAGGCTGGAGGGGAGGGGCCATGAGGGGCAGGGGTGCGGAGCGGGGGCTCAGTCAGTGGGGGGCAAGGAACCACTGTGGGGTTGGGAAGGGTTGATCCCGGGGGGGACACTGGGGGGTCACTGGGGCTACCCCAAAATCCTGACTCTGGGGCAGTGCTCCCAGCCGTGTGTTTTCCCCCCTTCCCCCAGTCTCAGCCACTGGCTCCCTGCCCCCCAGCTCTCCCCCCCCCCCACCTCATGGCCTCCCCCCTGCACCGACCATCACACCCCCACAAATCACAGTCTGCTTCACCCCCGTACCCCTCATGTCTCATGGTGGGTGAGTGGTCAGGAAGCGAGGATGGGCAGGGTGGATGGAAGGGTCGGGGTTGGGAAAGTCGATGGATTGGAGGGCTAGTGGGGGCGGGGGGATGGCCAGGAGGGAAGGTGGGGGCAGGGCCGGGGGGGGGCGGGGGAAGACAGCGGGGAGGGGAGGGCAGATGGCCGGGAGGGCAGGCAGGGGGAGGGCCAGGGGGGAAGACAGGGGGACAGATGGGAGGGGAGGCAGGGAGATGGGTGGGAGGGGAGGCTGGAGGGAAGGCGGGGGGGGGGGGGGGAACGGCTGGGTGGGAAGGTGGGGGGATGGGTGAGAGGAAGGCAGGGGGACAGTCGGGAGGGGAGGGGAGGGGAGGTGGGGGGACAGCCGGAGGGGAGGCAGGGGGATAGCCAGGAAGGGAGGCGGGGGGATGGATGGGAGGGGAGGTGGGGGGAGGGCTGGGGGGAAGGTCGGGGGGACAGCTGGAGGGGAGGCAGAGAGATGGTGGGAGGAAAGGCGGGGGGAGGGCCGGGAGAAAGCAGGGGGGATGGGTGGGAGGGGGGGTGGGGGGATAGGTGGGAGGGAAGGCAGGGGCAGGGCCAAGGGGGAAGGTGGGGGACGGATGGGAAGGAAGGTGGGGGGATGGGTGGGAGGGGAGGCAGGTGGACAGCCGGGTGGGAAGGTGGGGGGAGGGCTGGGGGGATGGCCGGGAGTTAAGGTGAACAGACGGATGGATGGACGGGTGGGACGGAGGGTGGGGGGCTGGATCCTGCCCCAGCGCGGGGACGAGGCCCAGCGGCCCCGGGGGTCCCATCCGGCCCCACCCTGCTGTGACCGTGGGTCTCCTGCTCCCGTCGGCAGGCACCGGGGGGCCCTTCTACCAGTGGGCGAAGGCCGTGCAGATCCGCACCAACCTGGACCTGGTGCTGGACTGGCTGCAGGGCGTGGGGCTGGGCGACATCGCCGCCGAGTTCTTCCGCAAGCTCTCCACCACCGCCAACCTGCTGTGCGTGCCCAAGACCAGCCTGCTCAAGGTGAGGGGCGGCCAGCAGGGGGCGCTGCGGCCACTGCGCCGCCTCTCCCTCCAGGGGGCGCCGGCTCCCATCCGGCCCAGGGCGGGACTGGCTGGCTCCGGGGAGCGGGGAATGGGGCCCGGGGGCGGGGGGGAATGGGACCTTCCCCTCCAGGGGGCGCCGGCTCCCATCCGGCCCAGGGCGGGACTGGCTGGCTCCGGGGGGCGGGGAATGAGGCCCGGGGGTGGGGGGGAATGGGACCTTCCCCTCCAGGGGGCGCCGGCTCCCATCCGGCCCAGGGCGGGACTGGCTGGCTCAGGGGGGCGGGGAATGGGGCCCGGGGGCGGGGGGGGAATGGGACCTTCCCCTCCAGGGGGCGCCAGCTCCCATCCGGCCCAGGGCGGGACTGGCTGGCTCCGGGGGGCGGGGAATGGGGCCCGGGGGCGGGGGGGAATGGGACCTTCCCCTCCAGGGGGCGCCGGCTCCCATCCGGCCCAGGGCGGGACTGCCTGGCTCCGGGGGGCGGGGAATGGGGCCCGGGGGCGGAATGGGACCTTCCCCTCCAGGGGGCGCCGGCTCCCATCCGGCCCAGGGCGGGACTGCCTGGCTCCGGGGGGCGGGGAATGGGGCCCGGGGGCGGAATGGGACCTTCCCCTCCAGGGGGCGCCCATCCTCCTGCAGCTCCCAGGGGTCTCAGTGTCTCTCTGCTCCCCCCAGGCCACCTGGTCCCGGCTGCGCAGCGACTACCCGGCCCTGACGCCCGCCCAGCTCCACCATGTGCTGAGCAACTACCACCTGGGGCTGGGGCGCCCGTACCCCGAGGGCTGGAGCCCCCCGCCGGACGAGAGGGAGGAGATGGCGAACAGTGAGTGCCGGTGCCCCTCACTCCCGACCCGCAGCCCCTCCCAGCCCTGCCAGCGCCCCTCACTCCCGACCCACAGCCCCTGCCTCCCCCAGCCCTGCCAGGGCCCCTGACTCCCGACCCGCAGCCCCTGCCTCCCCCAGCCCTGCCAGCGCCCCTCACTCCCGACCTGCATCCCCTGCCTCCCCCAGCCCTGCCGGCGCCCGTCACTCCCAACCCGCAGCCCCTGCCTCCCCCAGCCCTGCCTCCCCCTGCCCTGCCGGCGCCCCTCACTCCCGACCAGCAGCCCCTGCCTCCCCCAGCCCTGCCTCCCCCAGCCCTGCCAGGGCCCCTCACTCCCGACCCGCAGCCCCTGCCTTCCCCAGCCCTGCCAGGGACCCTCACTCCTGACCCACAGCCCCACCCAGCCCTGCCTCCCCCAGCCTTGCTGGCGCCCCTCGCTCCCGACCCGCAGCCCCGCCCACCCCTGCCAGCGCCCCGCACACCCGACCCGCAGCCCCTGCCTCCCCCAGCCCTGCCAGCGCCCCTCACTCCCGACCCGCAGCCCCTGCCTCCCCCAGCCCTGCCAGCGCCCCTCACTCCCGACTCGCAGCCCCTGCCTCCCCCAGCCCTACCGGCGCCCCTCACTCCCGACCCGCAGCCCCGCACAGCCCTGCCAGGGTCTCTCACTCCCAACCCGCAGCCCCTGCCTCCCCCAGCCCTGCCTGCGCCCCTCAGTCCTGATCCGCAGCCCCTGCCTCCCCCCACCCTGCCGGCGCCCCTCACTCCCGACCCGCAGCCCCTGCCTCCCCCAGCCCTGCCGGCGCCCGTTACTCCCAACCCGCAGCCCCTGCCTCCCCCAGCCTTGCCTCCCCCCGCCTTGCCGGCGCCCCTCACTCCCGACCCGCAGCCCCTGCCTCCCCCAGCCCTGCCAGGGCCCCTCACTCCTGACCCGCAGCCCCTGCCTCCCCCAGCCCTGCCAGGGCCCCTCACTCCCGACCCACAGCCCCACCCAGCCCTGCCTCCCTCAGCCCTGCTGGCACCCCTAACTCCTGACCCGCAGCCCCGCCCAGCCCTGCCAGGGCCCCTCACTCCCGACCCGCAGCCCCTGCCTCCCCCAGCGCTGCCTGCGCCCCTCAGTCCCGACCCGCAGCCCCTGCCTCCCCCAGCCCTGCTGGCGCCCCTCACTCCCGACCCGCAGCCCCTGCCTCCCCCAGCCCTGCCGGCGCCCCTCACTCCCAACCCACAGCCCCTGCCTCCCCCAGCCCTGCCGGCGCCCCTCACTCCCAACCCGCAGCCCCGCCCACCCCTGCCAGCGCACCTCACTCCCAACCCGCAGCCCCTGCCTCCCCCAGCCCTGCCGGCGCCCCTCACTCCCGACCCGCAGCCCCTGCCTCCCCCAGCCCTACCGGCGCCCCTCACTCCCGACCTGCAGCCCCTGCCTCCCCCAGCCCTGCAGGCGCCCCTCACTCCCGACCTGCAGCCCCTGCCTCCCCCAGCCCTACCGGCGCCCCTCACTCCCGACCCGCAGCCCCTGCCTCCCCCAGCCCTGCCGGCGCCCCTCACTCCCGATCCGCAGCCCCTCCCTCCCCCAGCCCTGCCGGCGCCCCTCACTCCCAACCCACAGCCCCTGCCTCCCCCAGCCCTGCCGGCGCCCCTCACTCCCGACCCACAGCCCCTGCCTCCCCCAGCCCTACCGGCGCTCCTCACTCCCGACCCGCAGCCCCTGCCTCCCCCAGCCCTGCAGGCGCCCCTCACTCCCAACCCGCAGCCCCTGCCTCCCCGAGCCCTACCGGCGCCCCTCACTCCCGACCCGCAGCCCCTGCCTCCCCCAGCCCTACCGGCGCCCCTCACTCCCGACCTGCAGCCCCTGCCTCCCCCAGCCCTGCAGGCGCCCCTCACTCCCGACCCGCAGCCCCTGCCTCCCCCAGCCCTACCGGCGCCCCTCACTCCCGACCCGCAGCCCCTGCCTCCCCCAGCCCTGCCGGCGCCCCTCACTCCCGACCCGCAGCCCCTCCCTCCCCCAGCCCTGCCGGCGCCCCTCACTCCCAACCCACAGCCCTGCCTCCCCCAGCCCTGCCGGCGCCCCTCACTCCCGACCCACAGCCCCTGCCTCCCCCAGCCCTACCGGCGCTCCTCACTCCCGACCCGCAGCCCCTGCCTCCCCCAGCCCTGCCGGCGCCCCTCACTCCCAACCCGCAGCCCCGCCCACCCCTGCCAGCGCCCCTCACTCCCAACCCGCAGCCCCTGCCTCCCCCAGCCCTACCGGCGCCCCTCACTCCCGACCCGCAGCCCCGCCCTCCCCTGCCAGCGCCCCTCACTCCCAACCCGCAGCCCCTGCCTCCCCAGCCCTGCAGGCGCCCCTCCCTCCCGACCCGCAGCCCCTGCCTCCCCCAGCCCTGCCGGCGCCCCTCACTCCCGACCCGCAGCCCCTGCCTCCCCCAGCCCTGCCGGCGCCCCTCACTCCCGACCCGCAGCCCCAGCCTCCCCCAGCCCTGCTGGCGCCCCTCACTCCTGACCCGCAGCCCCTGCCTCCCCCAGCCCTGCCGGCGCCCGTCACTCCCAACCCGCAGCCCCTGCCTCCCCCAGCCCTACTGGCGCCCCTCACTCCCTACCCACAGCCCCCACCTGCTCTCACCCCTCTCCCCTCCCCCAGGCGAGATCTTCGAGAGTTTCTCTGACCACCCGCCCCTGATCCTGCCCAACGAGGGATTCCGGCTCTGCCCCGCGGCCCCGGTGACGGACGACGCCCTCCACCGCCAGCTGTGCCGCCTGCGCCGCTTCCTCTGGGAGCTGGAGCTGGAGCAGGGGCCGGGGCAGGGGCAGGGCTCGCTGGCGGCCAGGCAGCGGGCGGCGCCCGGGCTGGAGGGCGTCCAGTGAGCGCGGCTGGCACCGAGAGCACCGACCGCCCGTCGCCGCCCGACCCGGCTCCCCGGCTCCCCGGCTCCCCGGCGTGGGGAGGGGTCAGACCTCGCAGGGCCTGGACACTCGGGGGCTTCACCCCAATCGCCCCCCAACGTGAGCGCCGCTGGGGTTCCCGTGGCCGCTGGGCTCGGAACGGAGTGTGTGTAGCAATAAAGCGGGTCTGTGTGTCCGCGCATGTCTCTGCGAGCTGGGGTGTCAGACAGACCACTGCTGCCCCTGCCGGTGTGCTTGTGTGGGGGTGGGGAGAGCCAGGACGCCTGGGTTCTCCCCCTCGCTCGGGGTGGACAGTGGGGCCTAGTGGTTAGAGCGGGGGGGGGGGAGAGAGGGGTTGGGAGCCAGGACTCCTGGGTTCTCGCCCCGGCTCTGGGAGGGGAGTGGGGCCTAGTGGTTAGAGCAGGGGGGCTGGGAGCCAGGACTCCTGGGTTCAGGCCCTGGCTGGGGAAGGGGAGTGGGGTCTAGTGGTCGGAGCGGAGCTGGCCCGGCTGGGTCTATATTTATCAATGGCGTCAGTCCCGGGCGTGATTTAATCCTGGAAACTTTAGCAGGGGAAAGACGCATGAGCTCATCCCGCCGGGCTGCAGCCGCCCCCCACCCGCCCCCTCCAGGGTCCCTTCATGGCTACAACACCCAGCCCTGCCCCCCAACCGCCCACCAGGCCCCCAGAGAGTGGGATCAGCCCCCACAGAGGTGAGGGGAAAGAACCCTGGAGACCTGGCTCCCAGCCCCCCTGCTCTACACTCTAGACACCACTCCCCCGCCGCCCCCCCCGCCCCCGGCAAGAGCCGGAGCTGGAACCCAGGAGTCCTGGCTGCCCCTCCCCAGCCCACACTCCAGTAGGGGGCAGAGGCCAGGTCACCCCCACCCGGTTTTTCCCTGCGGATGCTTTTGGTTTGGCCGTTTGTCTCGCTCAGCGTCAGCACGGGGCTGGAGATGGGGTTGGGGGAGAACATGGGGGTGCAGGGCCAGGCAGAGGTGGGCCTGGGAGCGGGGTGGGAGGGCTGATGGCTGGGGGCAGGGTGGGCATCAGGCCGGCTTTAAATACCCGCAGCTGAAACCGATCCGCAGCGTCAGTGAAATCTAGCTCAGGCCAGACAGCCAGAGACAGCTGCCACCTGTCGCGGGATCCCCCAGTGTCCCAGTGCAGCCGCCTGCAAAGGGCAAAGGGCACCCGGCGCGCCGGGCCCTGGCTCGCCCTGGGCCCCACAACTGCCCTCCACACGGCCCCACAGTGCAGCCCCCAGCTCCCAACACGTGTCCAGGTCGCACCTAGTGCGACGGGGCCCCAATCTCGGCAACTCTGGGTCTGGGCGGCGCCCGGCCCGACGGGCCCCGATCTCGGTGACTGTGTGTCTGGACAGAGCCCGGCCCGTTGGGGCCCCGATCTCGGTGACTCTGTGTCTGGGCGGCGCCCGGCCCGTTGGGGCCCCGATCTTGGTGACTCTGTGTCTGGGCAGCGCCCGGCCCGACAGGGCCCCGATCTCGGTGACTGTCTGGGCAGCACCCGGCCCGACAGGGCCCCGATCTCGGTGACTCTGTCTGGGCAGCACCCGGCCCGACAGGGCCCCGATCTCGGTGACTCTGTCTGGGCAGCACCCAGCCCGACAGGGCCCCGATCTCGGTGACTCTGTCTGGGCAGCACCCGGCCCGACAGGGCCCCGATCTCGGTGACTCTGTCTGGGCAGCACCCGGCCCGACAGGGCCCCGATCTCGGTGACTCTGTCTGGGCAGCACCCGGCCCGACGGGGCCCCGATCTCGGTGACTCTGTGTCTGGGCGGCGCCCGGCCCGACGGGGCCCTGATCTCGGTGACTCTGTGTCTGGACAGAGCCCGGCCCGTTGGGGCTTCGATCTGGGTGACTCTGTGTCTGGACAGAGCCCGGCCCGACAGGGCCCCGATCTCAGTGACTCTGTGTCTGGGCAGCGCCCGCCCCGACGGGGCCCCGATCTCGGTGACTCTGGGTCTGGGCAGCGCCCGGCCCGACGGGGGCCGATCTCGGTAACTCTCTGTCTGGGCAGCGCCCGGCCCGACGGGGCCCCAATCTCGGTGACTCTGGGTCTGGGCAGCGCCCGGCCCGTTGGGGCCCCGATCTCGGTGACTCTGGGTCTGGGCAGCGCCCGGCCCGACAGGGCCCCGATCTCAGTGACTCTGTGTCTGGGCAGCGCCCGCCCCGACGGGGCCCCGATCTCGGTGACTCTGGGTCTGGGCAGCGCCCGGCCCGACGGGGGCCGATCTCGGTAACTCTCTGTCTGGGCAGCGCCCGGCCCGACGGGGCCCCGATCTCGGTGACTCTGGGTCTGGGCAGCGCCCGGCCCGTTGGGGCCCCGATCTCGGTGACTCTGGGTCTGGGCAGTGCCCGGCCCGACGGGGGCCGATCTCAGTGACTCTGTGTCTGGGCAGCGCCCGCCCCGACGGGGCCCCGATCTCGGTGACTCTGGGTCTGGGCAGCGACCGGCCCAACTGGGGCCGATCTCGGTGACTGGGTTTGTGATTTGGGTGAGGAGTTCAGGTGCTAAGCCAGGAAAAGAACCCAGGAGTCCTGCCTCTCAGACACGCCCCCTGCCCTGTTTTAGCTAGTGAAGGTGCAACCGTTACATCCCCCCCTAGTGCCCAAACCCACGACTCCTGGGTTCTCCCCGGCTCTGGGACGGGGATGGAGACTAATGGTTAGAGCAGGGGGCGGGGGGGAGGGAGACAGGACTCCTGGGTTCTCCCCGGCTCTGGGAGGGGGGCGGGGTCTAGGGTCAGCCCAGGGGGGCGGGTCCCTGCTGAGCCAGCAGCGCGTTCCTGCCCGCGAGTGGCGGTGTCGGGTGACCGGCAGGTGGGGGCTTTTCACACGTGGGGGGGGGGAGGTCGCAGCTGCCGCCCCCCCCCCTTTATCGGGGTAGCTGTGACATCACCGGCCCGCGGTCTCCCCCGCCCCCCAGCCTGCACAGCCCGCCCGTGACCGTCCCCAGCACCCCCCACGCAGCCGGGCCGGGACCCGCGGGGAGAGACCGACCGAGCCGGACCGGACAGCGACGGGACAGTCACCGCGCGGCGCTGGTGGGTGGGACCCCGGTCGCCCCGATCCCCCAGCCTGGCCCCTGGAGCCCCCCCGATCTCCCCAACCCGCCCCCTGGGGCCCCCGATCCCCCAGCCTGGCCCCTGGAGCCCCCCCGATCTCCCCAACCCGCCCCCTGGGGCCCCCGATCCCCAGCCTGGCCCCTGGAGCCCCCCCGATCTGCCCAACCCGCCCCCTGGGACCTCCGATCCCCCTAACCCGCCCCCTGGGACCCCCGATCCCCCAGCCTGGCCCCTGGAGCCCCCCCGATCTCCCCAACCCGCCCCCTGGGGCCCCCGATCCCCTAGCCTGGCCCCTGGAGCCCCCCCGATCCTCCCAACCCGCCCCCTGGGACCCCCGATCCCCCCCAACCTGCCCTCTGGTGCCCCCGATCCCCCAGCCTGGCCCCTGGAGCCCCCCCGATCCCCCCAACCCGCCCCCTGGGACCCCCGATCCCCCCCAACCTGCCCTCTGGTGCCCCCGATCCCCCAGCCTGGCCCCTGGAGCCCCCCCGATCTCCCCAACCCGCCCCCTGGGACCTCCGATCCCCCTAACCCGCCCCCTGGGACCCCCGATCCCCCAGCCTGGCCCCTGGAGCCCCCCCGATCTCCCCAACCCGCCCCCTGGGGCCCCCGATCCCCTAGCCTGGCCCCTGGAGCCCCCCCGAACCCCCCAACCCACCCCCTGGGACCCCCGATCCCCCAGCCTGGCCCCTGGAGCCCCCCCCGATCTCCCCAACCCGCCCCCTGGGACCTCCGATCCCCCCAACCCGCCCCCTGGGACCCCCGATCCCCCAGCCTGGCCCCTGGAGCCCCCCCGATCTGCCCAACCCACCCCCCGGGGCCCCCGATCCCCTAGCCTGGCCCCTGGAGCCCCCCGATCCCCCCAACCCGCCCCCTGGGACCCCGATCCCCCCCAACCTGCCCTCTGGTGCCCCCGATCCCCCAGCCTGGCCCCTGGAGCCCCCCGATCTGCCCAACCCACCCCCCGGGGCCCCCGATCCCCTAGCCTGGCCCCTGGAGCCCCCCCGATCCCCCCAACCCGCCCCCTGGGACCCCCGATCCCCCCCAACCTGCCCTCTGGTGCCCCCGATCCCCCAGCCTGGCCCCTGGACCCCCCCGATCTCCACAACCCGCCCCTGGGACCCCTGATCTCCCCAACCCGCCCCCTGGGACCCCCGATCCCCCTAACCCGCCCCTTGGGACCCCCGATCCCCCAGCCTGGCCCCTGGAGCCCCCCCGATCTCCCCAACCCGCCCCCTGGGGCCCCCGATCCCCCCAGCCTGGCCCCTGGAGCCCCCCCGATCCCCCCAACCTGCCCCCTGGGACCCCCGATCCCCCAGCCTGGCCCCTGGAGCCCCCCCGATCTCCAAAACCCGCCCCCTGGTGCCCCCGATCCCCCCAACCTGCCCCCTGGGACCCCCGTTCCCCCCGCCTGGCCCCTGGAGCCCCCCTGATCTCCCCAACCTGCCCCCTGGGACTCCCGACCCCCCAGCCTGGCCCCTGGAGCCCCCCAACCCCCCAACCCACCCCCTGGGACCCCCGATCCCCCAGCCTGGCCCCTGGATCCCCCCCGATCCCCCCCTAACCCGCCCCCTGGGACCCCCGATCCCCCCACCTGGCCCCTGGAGCCCCCCATCCCCCCAACCCACCCCCTGGGACCCCCGATCCCACAGGCCAGCCCCTGGAGCCCCCCCCCCCGATACCCCCAACCCGCCCCCTGAGGCCCCTGATCCCCCAGCCTGGCCTCTGGGACCCTCCATCTCCCAGCCTGGCCCATGGAGGTCCCCGATCCCCCCAACCCGCCCCCTGGAGCCCCCGATCCCCCAGCCTGGGCCCTGGAGCCACCCCAATCCCCCCAATCTGCCCCCTGAGCCCCCTGATCTCCCCAACCCGCCCCCTGGAGCCCCCCTGATCTCCCCAACCCACCCCCTGGGACCCCTGATCCCCAGCCTGGCCCCTGGAGCCCCCCTGATCTCCCTAACCTGCCCCCTGAGGCTCCCAATTCCCCCAACCTGCCCCCTGGGGCCCCCGATCCCCCAGCCCGCTCCCTGGGGCCCCTGATACCCCCTACCCACCCCCCCGATCTCCCAACCTCCCCCCTTGGGTTCTCCAATCTCCCAACTTTGCCCCTGGGCTCTGTGATCCCCCCACCTGCCCCCTGGGACCCCCCAATCCCTCCAACCCACCCCCTGAAGCCCCTGATACTCCCAACCTGCCTCCTGGACTCCCTAACCTGCTCTCTGGGCCCCCGTGATCGACCCAGTCCGCCCCCTGGGGCCCCAGATCCCCCCAAACTGCCCCCTGGAGTCCCCAATCTCCCAACCTCCCCCCTGGGGCTCCCAATCCCCACAACCTGCCCCCTGGAGCCTCCAACCTGCCCCTTTGAGACCCAATCCACCCAGCCCGCCCCCTGGCGCCCCTGATACCCGTAATCCCCCCAACCTGTTCTCTGGGGCCCCGTAATCCTCCCAGCCTGCCCCTTGGGGCCCCTGATCCCCCCAACCCACCCTCTGGGGCCCCCAATCTCTCCAACCTGCCCCCTGGAGCCTCCAACACGCCCCCTCAGGCCTCCTGATCCCCCCAACCCGCCCCCTGGGCCCCGCAATCCCCCCAACCTGCCCCCTGGGGCCCCTGATCCAGCCAATCCATCCCCGGGGGGCCCCTGAACACCCAACCCATCCCCTGGGGGCCCCATCCTGCCCCCTGGTGCCCCCCAATCCCCAAACTTCCCCCAAACCCCCCAACCTATCCCCTGGAGCCCCCCAATCCCCACTATCCACCCCCTGGAGTTCCCCAATCCCCCAAATTGGCCCCCTGCCCCCCATCCTCCCCTGTTCCCCAACCTGCCCCCTGGGGCCTCCAACCCACAGCTCAGCCCCTAGATCTTCCAACTGGAACCCCCCAAACCCCCGGATCTCCTCTCCCCTTTGTTCTCTCCCCCTCCACACAGAGCCCCCTAGATCTGCCCTTCACCCCCCTACAGGGAGGGTGTGTGTGTAAGTAAGTAAAATGAGCCCCTATGCAGGGAATAATCTTTGTCCCAACAGGATTAGAGCTGTGGGTGGGAGGGGCAGTGGGGGCTAGTGGTTACAGGGGTGGGTGGGCTGGGTTCTGTCCCAGCTCTGGGAGGGGAGTGGGGGCTAGTGGTTACAGGGGGGGGTGGGCTGGGTTCTGTCCCAGCTCTGGGAGGGGAGTGGGGGCTAGTGGTACAGGGGGGGGTGGGCTGGGTTCTGTCCCAGCTCTGGGAGGGGAGTGGGGGCTAGTGGTTACAGGGGGGGGTGGGCTGGGTTCTGTCCCAGCTCTGGGAGGGGAGTGGGGGCTAGTGGTTACAGGGGGGGGTGGGCTGGGTTCTGTCCCAGCTCTGGGAGGGGAGTGGGGGCTAGTGGTTACAGGGGGGGTGGGCTGGGTTCTGTCCCAGCTCTGGGAGGGGAGTGGGGGCTAGTGGTTACAGGGGGGGTGGGCTGGGTTCTGTCCCAGCTCTGGGAGGGGAGTGGGGGCTAGTGGTTACAGGGGGGGGTGGGCTGGGTTCTGTCCCAGCTCTGGGAGGGGAGTGGGGACTAGTCGTTAGAGCAGCGGGGCTGGGCGCCACTGAGTGAGAGTTTCTGGGAGTTCCCTGTCCCCCATTATCCCCCCTGGGGCATTTCTATCCCCTGCAATTGATGGGGGTCCCTCTCTCAGGGTAGGGGTTGTTCGGTCACAAGCTCTGTCTGTGACCCCCACATTCTCCTTCTGTCTCTCCTCCCTGCTGGATTGTTTTGGGGTCCCCCCAGCCCAGGGTGGCCGGCCAGGTGCCCCCCCCCCCATTCACGCTCAACACCCCCAGCCCTGACCATGACCCTGTTGGCCTCCGAGCGCTCCATGCTGATCCGCAGCAAGTTCCGATCCGGTGAGTAGGGCTGGGAAACGGGGCCCCCAGCGCAGGGGCTCGAGGGGTGGCTGGCAAATTGGGGGTCTGGGGGCCAGGACTCCTGGGTTCTTTCCCAGCTCTGGGAGGGGATTGGGGGCTAGTGGTTAGAGCTGGGGGGTTGGAAGCCAGGGACCCACGTGTCCAAGACAGCAGATCCCCAAGGCCCCATTCTGGCCCACCTGAGGTTCCCGCCTCTGCCCGGATGCCTTGGTCCCAGAGATGAAGGGATTCCCCTGCTGGGGGAGGGGGTGTCTGTGAGCAAAACAACCCCACCCCCTCCCAGCTGGAGCAAAGGGCGGGGGGAGGGCAGGGGGGGAGTGGCACCAGTGAGGGAAAGGGGCAGCATGATCCCTGAACCCCCATGGTCATAACCACCCCCCTCCCAAGATGGGATCTGGAGCTCTGCACTGCAGCCCCCCCCCCCCCCCAGCCCCCTCTGCCTGGTTTGCCGGAAGATATTAGCCAGCCCTGCAGGGGTTAATGAAGCAGGATCCCCCCCCCCCCCCCATGGAAATGAGCTTCTCCTTCACTTCCTGTCCTAAATCTCCTCTTGGCTGCCTGTTCAACAGCCGGCCGCAGCCACCCCAGAGCCAGCTGCAGCCGATGGGATCAGCGCCAGAGTCTGCAGCTTAGTGCCCCTCGCTGAGCCCCTGCCCCCCACTGAGCCCCCCACCGCCTGCAGCCAGGCGCCCCCCACTGAGCCCCCCACCGCCTGCAGCCCAGCGCCCCCCACTGAGCCCCCACCGCCTGCAGGCCAGCGCCCCCCCGCTGAGCCCCCACCCCGCTCCCTGCAGCCCAGCGCCCCCCCGCTGAGCCCCCCACCCCGCTCCCTGCAGCCCAGCGCCCCCCCGCTGAGCCCCCACCCCGCTCCCTGCAGCCCAGCGCCCCCCACTGAGCCCCCACCCCGCTCCCTGCAGCCCAGCACCCCCCACTGAGCCCCCCACCCCGCTCCCTGCAGCCCAGCGCCCCCCCGCTGAGCCCCCCACCCCGCTCCCTGCAGCCCAGCACCCCCCACTGAGCCCCCCACTGCCTGCAGCCCAGCACCCCCCACTGAGCCCCCCACCCCGCTCCCTGCAGCCCAGCGCCCCCCACTGAGCCCCCACCCCGCTCCCTGCAGCCCAGCACCCCCCACTGAGCCCCCCACCCCGCTCCCTGCAGCCCAGCGCCCCCCACTGAGCCCCCACCCCGCTCCCTGCAGCCCAGCGCCCCCCCACTGAGCCCCCCACCCCGCTCCCTGCAGCCCAGCACCCCCCACTGAGCCCCCCACCGCCTGCAGCCCAGCGCCCCCCCCGGTGAGCCCCCACCCCGCTCCCTGCAGCACAGTGGCCCCTGCTGAGCCCCTGGGGGTATTCCATGGGGGGGGGGGTTATATGGGGGGGGAGAGGGTGGTTCTGTGGGGGGCGGGGGAGTCTCATGTTACTGGCTCCCAAAATAGCTCTCGCTCCCCTCACCCCAGCTGCCACCCGCCAGACACCTGCTGGGGGGGGGGGGGGAGGGGGGGGCGGGACAAGAATAGAAGGGAACGCCATGCCCCTCCCCCTCCTCTGCCTGTCCCCCTCCCATGCCCCTCCCCTTCCCCCCACCTGCCTCCCCCTGGCCCCTCCTTCTCTCCACCCCATCCTCTGCTCCCCCCACCCCGTGCACCCCAATCCCATGCTCCTCCCCCATCCTGGGCGGGAACTGAGAGGCAGTGGGGGCTGGCAGGGGGTGAGGGGTTTGCCCAGGATTGTGGGGCTGCGTGCAGAGTTCGGGGGGGGACCCCTGGGATGTGGGGGCAGGGGAATTCCTGGGGGGAGGGGCTGGTTGTCCCACCCCCCCTGACTGTGTGCTTCCTCCCCCTCCCAGTGCTGCAGCTGAGGATGCAGCATCGCAGATCCCAGGAGCAGCATCTCCTGACCCGTGAGTGGGACCAAGGGGGAGGGGTTGGAATGGGGGAGGCTCTTAAGAAGTGGGTTTGTGGGGGGAGGGGCTAGGGTAGCACTGGGGGAGGGGCTAGGGCCCTAGGATGGAGCCCCCAAATCACAGCCCTGCTTGGCTTCCAGGGACCTCTCTCCTGCTGATGGTGGGGAGGGCTCTAACCTTCCTGTGTCTCCCCACAGCTCTGACCAAGCCTCCCCCGACCTACCTGGAGGCAAACAGGACCCCAGAGCAGAGCCGGGTGAGCAAGCGGGACAGCCTGGGGACAGGGGAGACTTGTGTAGCTATGTTGGTGCTGCAAGGCAGGCTGGGTAATGCGATATGCAAATGACCCCCACCCACTGGCATGCTGAAGACACATTCAGGTGGATGGGAGTCAAACTCCGTATTGGACAGTGGGGGAAACTGAGTCATAGAGAGGGGAAGGGACATGAAGGGAAGAGAATCCAGGAGTCCTGGTTCCTATACCGCCCCCCTCTAACCACTAGACCCCATTCCCCTCCCAGAGCCAGGAGAGAACCCAGGAGTCCTGGTTCCCAGCCCCCCCTTGCTCTAACCACTAGACCCCACTCCCCTCCCAGAGCTGGGGAGAGAACCCAGGAGTCCTGGTTCCCAGCCCTCCCGCTCTAACCACTAGACCCCACAACCCTCCCAGAGCTGGGGAGAGAACCCAGGAGTCCTGGCTCCCAGCCCCCCCTTGCTCTAACCACTAGACCCCATTCCCCCCACCAACCAGCGCTCCTGCCCTGCTCCCCCTCCAGCACCCCAATACCCCCCTTTGCTGCTCCAGGCTGTTCTGACCCCCACCCCCAACCCTTACAGGCCGACGAGACCCTGACGGTGAAGGTCCAGACGAGAACCCACAAAGTGGGAGCTGCCAAGGGCCAGTTCACAGAAGGTAGGTGCTGCCCGGACACCTGGGTCCCCCATCCTTTGCCCCACCCATCTATGGCTCCCCTGCCTGCCCGCCTGGGTTCCTGGTTCCTTCTCCCAGATGTCTGGGTCCCATGACTGGCACAGACAGATCAGTGCATGGTACGTGGGCTCCCCCCCCCACTCACGCTGTGCCCCCCCCCCCCGCAGAGTCCGGGGGGGGCCCCTCAGAGCGGACGGAGAAGAAGACGCGTCTGGCTGAGGAGCTGAAGGAGAAACTCCTGCAACGGCCGGGACCACTGGAACTCGTGACAAAAACATCCTTTCCCTGGACGCCAGCCTCAAAGATACTGGGAAAGGTACGGCCGGCGCCCGGACGCCTGGGTTCTCCCCGGCTCCGGGAGGGGAGTGGGGGCTGGTGGTTCGGGGCAGGGGGGCCGGGAGCCCAGACTCCTGGGTTCTCTCCCGGCTCTGGGAGGGGAGTGGGGGCTAGTGGTTAGAGCAGGGGGGGCTGGGAGCCAGGACTCCTGGGTTCTCTCCGGGCGCTGGGAGGGGAGTGGGGCTAGTGGTTAGAGCAGAGGGGGCTGGGAGCCAGGACTCCTGGGTTCTCTCCCAGCTCCGGGAGGGGAGTGGGGGCTAGTGGTTAGAGCAGGGGGCTGGGAGCCAGGACTCCTGGGTTCTCTCCCCGGCTCTGGGAGGGGAGTGGGGGCTAGTGGTTAGAACAGGGGGGGCTGGGAGCCAGGACTCCTGGGTTCTCTCCCCGGCTCTGGGAGGGGAGTGGGGGCTAGTGGTTCGGGGCAGGGGGGCTGGGAGCCAGGACTCCTGGGTTCTCTCCCCGGCTCCGGGAGGGGAGTGGGGTTTAGTGGTTAGAGCAGGGAGGGGCTGGGAGCCAGGACTCCTGGGTTCTCTCCCCGGCTCTGGGAGGGGAGTGGGGGCTAGTGGTTAGAACAGGGGGGGCTGGGAGCCAGGACTCCTGGGTTCTCTCCCCGGCTCTGGGAGGGGAGTGGGGTCTAGTGATTTGGGGCAGGGGGGCTGGGAGCCAGGACTCCTGGGTTCTCTCCCCGGCTCTGGGAGGGGAGTGGGGGCTAGTGGTTAGAACAGGGGGGGCTGGGAGCCAGGACTCCTGGGTTCTGTCCCCGGCTCTGGGAGGGGAGTGGGGACTAGTGGTTAGAGCAGAGGGGGCTGGGAGCCAGGACTCCTGGGTTCTCTCCCGGCTCTGGGAGGGGAGTGGGGTTTAGTGGTTAGAGCAGAGGGGGCTGGGAGCCAGGACTCCTGGGTTCTCTCCCCAGCTCCGGGAGGGGAGTGGGGTCTAGTGGTTAGAGCAGGGGGGGCTGGGAGCCAGGACTCCTGGGTTCTCTCCCCGGCTCCGGGAGGGGAGTGGGGTCTAGTGGTTAGAGCAGGGGGGGCTGGGAGCCAGGACTCCTGGGTTCTCTCCCCGGCTCCGGGAGGGGAGTGGGGTTTAGTGGTTAGAGCAGGGGGGGCTGGGAGCCAGGACTCCTGGGTTCTCTCCCCAGGTCTGAGGCTAAATGAGTGGCTGAAGGTGGCAGCATTCTGGGAACAGGGGGCGCCGGCTCCCATCTGGCCCCACGGCGGGGACTGGCTGGCTCAGGGGGGCAGGTGAGATTTTCGAGACTTCTCTAATTCTGCCCCCTTCCCCCCACACCAGCTGATACAGCCCCTGCTGCCCCTGGGACCTTCCTATTAGATGAGGATCTCAGCAGCTCTTCGTCGTCCTTCTCCTCTGCTTCCCCGTGCTTCACCCCCGGCCTAGGGGGGCCCCCCGGCAACCCATCCCTCCCCTCGGCCTCAGGGGCCGCTGTCCAGGTGAGATGCATGGTGGAGCCCAGAGCTGGGAACAGGAGGGGGCTGCAGGTCGGGAGTGAGGGGCACCAGCAGAGCTGGGGGGTGCCCTGGGTCTCTGCTGCCATCTGGTGTCTGGATTTTCAAACTGCAGGTACTGCACGGGCGGGGGGCCTGGGAGCCAGGACTCCTGGGTTCTATCCCTGGCTCTGGAAGGGGAGTGGGGTCTAGTGGTTAGAGGTTGGGGGGAGGGAGGAGCCAGGACTCCTGGGTTCTATCCCTGGCTCTGGAAGGGGAGTGGGGTCTAGTGGTTAGAGGTTGGGGGGAGGGAGGAGCCAGGACTCCTGGGTTCTCTCCCTGGCTCTGGGAGGGGAGTGGGGTCTAGTGGTTAGAGGTTGGGGGGAGGGAGGAGCCAGGACTCCTGGGTTCTATCCCCGCTGTGTGACTCTTTGGCTTTCTGGGCCCCTCTCCCTGCAGCCGGCGCTGCTGTCGATCCTGGAGTCGCCGCCCCCCTCGGCGCCTGCCCCAGACCCCGAATCCCAACCTCCTGCGGGTGGCCCCCCGGCTAAGGCCCCGGCCTCGCTGCCCAAGGTAGGTGCCAGGCAGGGATGGGGCCGGGGGTGGGGGGCTGTGGGACGAAGGGGGGTGGGTCCCCAGCAGGAAGTGGGAGGGGAGTGTAGGGGGGCTGGAACTGGGGTGTCCCAGCAGGGGGGGTGTTGGGGTGTCCCAGCAGGGGGATGGGGAAGTGGGGCCAGTATTGAGATGCCCCAGCCAGGGACGGGGGTGCAGAATTTGGGTGTCCCGGTGGGGGGGGGGTGAGGCTGGAGTTGGGGGGATCCCAGTAGGGGGGTGGGGAGAGGGCCCCACTCGGCGGGTACCAGCCATGTTCTCCCCCTTCCCCAGGCCCCCCCACGCCCCAAGAAGGCGAAGGACCCCAAGCCCAAGGTGAGGAAGTTGAAGTACCATCAGTACGTGCCCCCCGCAGCCCGGCCCCCCCGGGCCCCGGCCCCCCTGGACGCCGCCTACGCCCGGCTCCTCCAGCAGCAGCAGCTCTTCCTCCAGCTCCAAATCCTGCAGCAGCAGCAGCCGCCGGCCCCCCCGGGGCCCCCCGCAGCGCTGTGTGTGCCGGCCCTGCACCCCCTGAGCGCCAGGTACCCCCCTGAACCCCCCCAACTCCCCCTGCACCCCCTGAGCGCCAGGTACCCCCCTGAACCCCCCCAACTCCCCCTGCACCCCCTGAGCACCAGGTACCCCCCTGCACCCCCCTAGTGCCAGGTACCCCCCCCAACTCCCCCTACACCCCCTGAGCGCCAGGTACCCCCCTGAACCCCCCCAACTCCCCCTGCACCCCCTGAGCGCCAGGTACCCCCCTGAACCCCCCCAACTCCCCCTGCACCCCCTGAGCGCCAGGTACCCCCCTGCACCCCCCTAGTGCCAGGTACCCCCCCCAACTCCCCCTACACCCCCTGAGCGCCAGGTACCCCCCTGAACCCCCCCAACTCCCCCTGCACCCCCTGAGCGCCAGGTACCCCTGAACCCTCTAGTGCCAGGTACCCCCCCAACTCCCCCTGCACCCCCTGAGCGCCAGGTACCCCCCTGAACCCCCCCAACTCCCCTGCACCCCCTGAGCGCCAGGTACCCCCCTGCACCCCCTGAGCGCCAGGTACCCCCCTGAACCCCCCCAACTCCCCCTGCACCCCCTGAGCACCAGGTACCCCCCTGCACCCCCTGAGCGCCAGGTACCCCCCTGAACCCCCCCAACTCCCCCCTGCACCCCCTGAGCGCCAGGTACCCCCCTGCACCCCCCTAGTGCCAGGTACCCCCCCCAACTCCCCCTACACCCCCTGAGCGCCAGGTACCCCCCTGAACCCCCCCAACTCCCCCTGCACCCCCTGAGCGCCAGGTACCCCCTGCACCCTCCTAGTGCCAGGTACCCCCCCAACTCCCCCTACACCCCCTGAGCGCCAGGTACCCCCCTGAACCCCCCCAACTCCCCCTGCACCCCCTGAGCGCCAGGTACCCCCCTGCACCCCCCTAGTGCCAGGTACCCCCCCAACTCCCCCTGCACCCCCTGAGCGCCAGGTACCCCCTGAACCCCCCCAACTCCCCCTGCACCCCCTGAGCACCAGGTACCCCCCCTGAACCCCCCCAACTCCCCTGCACCCCCTGAGCGCCAGGTACCCCCCTGAACCCCCCCAACTCCCCCTGCACCCCCTGAGCGCCAGGTACCCCCCTGCACCCCCCCAACTCCCCCTGCACCCCTGAGCGCCAGGTACCCCCCTGAACCCCCCCAACTCCCCCTGCACCCCCTGAGCGCCAGGTACCCCCCTGAACCCCCCCAACTCCCCCTGCACCCCCTGAGCGCCAGGTACCCCCCTGAACCCCCCCAACTCCCCCTGCACCCCCTGAGCACCAGGTACCCCCCTGCACCCCCTGAGCGCCAGGTACCCCCCTGAACCCCCCCAACTCCCCCTGCACCCCCTGAGCGCCAGGTACCCCCTGAACCCCCCCAACTCCCCTGCACCCCCTGAGCGCCAGGTACCCCCCTGAACCCCCCCAACTCCCCTGCACCCCCTGAGCGCCAGGTACCCCTCTGCACCCCCTGAGCGCCAGGTACCCCCCTGAACCCCCCCAACTCCCCCTGCACCCCCTGAGCGCCAGGTACCCCCTGAACCCCCCCAACTCCCCCTGCACCCCCTGAGCACCAGGTACCCCCCTGAACCCCCCCAACTCCCCCTGCACCCCCTGAGCACCAGGTACCCCCCTGCACCCCCTGAGCGCCAGGTACCCCCCTGAACCCCCCCAACTCCCCCTGCACCCCCTGAGCGCCAGGTACCCCCCTGAACCCCCCCAATTCCCCCTGCACCCCCTGAGCGCCAGGTACCCCCCTGAACCCCCCCAACTCCCCCTGCACCCCCTGAGCGCCAGGTACCCCCCTGAACCCCCCCAACTCCCCCTGCACCCCCTGAGCGCCAGGTACCCCCCTGAACCCCCCCAACTCCCCCTGCACCCCCTGAGCACCAGGTACCCCCCTGCACCCCCTGAGCGCCAGGTACCCCCCTGAACCCCCCAACTCCCCCTGCACCCCCTGAGCGCCAGGTACCCCCCTGAACCCCCCCCAACTCCCCCTGCACCCCCTGAGCGCCAGGTACCCCCCTGCACCCCCCTAGTGCCAGGTACCCCCCCCAACTCCCCCTACACCCCCTGAGCGCCAGGTACCCCCCTGAACCCCCCAACTCCCCCTGCACCCCCTGAGCGCCAGGTACCCCCCTGCACCCCCCTAGTGCCAGGTACCCCCCCAACTCCCCCTGCACCCCCTGAGTGCCAGGTACCCCCCTGAACCCCCCCAACTCCCCCTGCACTCCCTGAGCGCCAGGTACCCCCCTGAACCCCCCTAGTGCCAGGTACCCCCCCCAACTCCCCTGCACCCCCTGAGCGCCAGGTACCCCCCTGAACCCCCCCAACTCCCCCTGCACCCCTTGAGCGCCAGGTACCCCCCTGAACCCCCCCAACTCCCCCCTGCACCCCCTGAGCGCCAGGTACCCCCCTGCACCCCCCTAGTGCCAGGTACCCCCCCCAACTCCCCCTGCACCCCCTGAGCGCCAGGTACCCCCCTGAACCCCCCCAACTCCCCCTGCACCCCCTGAGCGCCAGGTACCCCCCTGAACCCCCCTAGTGCCAGGTACCCCCCCCAACTCCCCTGCACCCCCTGAGCGCCAGGTACCCCCCTGAACCCCCCCAACTCCCCCTGCACCCCCTGAGCGCCAGGTACCCCGCTGAACCCCCCTAGTGCCAGGTACCCCCCCCAACTCCCCCTGCACCCCCTGAGCGCCAGGTACCCCCCTGAACCCCTCTAGTGCCAGGTGCCCCCCCCAACTCCCCCTGCACCCCCTGAGCGCCAGGTACCCCCCTGAACCCCCCTAGTGCCAGGTACCCCCCCCAACTCCCCCTGCACCCCCTGAGCGCCAGGTACCCCCCTGAACCCCTCTAGTGCCAGGTGCCCCCCCCAACTCCCCCTGCACCCCCTGACCGCCAGGTACCCCCCGGCACCCCCTGAGCGCCAGGTACCCCCCTGCACCCCCCTAGTGCCAGGTACCCCCCCAACTCCCCCTGCACCCCCTGAGCGCCAGGTACCCCCCTGCACCCCCCTAGTGCCAGGTACCCCCCCAACTCCCCCTGCACCCCCTGAGCGCCAGGTACCCCCTGGCACCCCCTGAGCGCCAGGTACCCCCCTGAACCCCTCTAGTGCCAGGTACCCCCCCAACTCCCCCGGCACCCCCTGAGCGCCAGGTACCCCCTGAACCCCTCTAGTGCCAGGTACCCCCCCAACTCCCCCGGCACCCCCTGAGCGCCAGGTACCCCCCAGCACCCCCTGAGCGCCAGGTACGCCCCCTGAACCCCCCTAGTGCCAGGTTCCCCCCACAACTCCCCCTGCACCCTCTGAGCGCCAGGGACCCCCCAACTCCCTCTGCACCCCCTGAGCACCAGGTACCCCCCTGCACCCCCTGACTGCCAGGTACTCCCCAACTCCCCCTGCACCCCCTGACCGCCAGGTACCCCCCGGCACTCCCTGAGCGCCAGGTACCCCCCTGAACCCCTCTAGTGCCAGGTACCCTCCCCAACTCCTCCTGCACCCCCTGAGCGCCAGGTACCCCCCTGAACCCGCCTAGTGCCAGGTACCCTCCCCAACTGCCCCTGCACCCCCCTGAGCGCCAGGTACCCCCCGGCACCCCCTGAGCACCAGGTACCCCCCTGCACCTCCCTAGTGCCAGGTACCCCCCCAACTCCCCCTGCACCCCCTGAGCGCCAGGTACCCCCTGGCACCCCCTGAGCGCCAGGTACCCCCCTGAACCCCTCTAGTGCCAGGTACCCCCCCAACTCCCCCGGCACCCCCTGAGCGCCAGGTACCCCCTGAACCCCTCTAGTGCCAGGTACCCCCCCAACTCCCCCGGCACCCCCTGAGTGCCAGGTACCCCCCAGCACCCCCTGAGCGCCAGGTACGCCCCCTGAACCCCCCTAGTGCCAGGTACCCCCCCAACTCCCCCTGCACCCCCTGAGCGCCAGGTACCCCCCTGAACCCCCCCAACTCCCCCTGCACCCCCTGAGCGCCAGGTACCCCCCCTGCACCCCCCAACTCCCCCTGCACCCCCTGAGCGCCAGGTACCCCCCTGAACCCCCCCAACTCCCCCTGCACCCCCTGAGCGCCAGGTACCCCCCTGAACCCCCCAACTCCCCCTGCACCCCCTGAGCGCCAGGTACCCCCCTGAACCCCCCCAACTCCCCCTGCACCCCCTGAGCACCAGGTACCCCCCTGCACCCCCTGAGCGCCAGGTACCCCCCTGAACCCCCCCAACTCCCCCTGCACCCCCTGAGCGCCAGGTACCCCCCTGAACCCCCCCAACTCCCCCTGCACCCCCTGAGCGCCAGGTACCCCCCTGAACCCCCCCAACTCCCCTGCACCCCCTGAGCGCCAGGTACCCCTCTGCACCCCCTGAGCGCCAGGTACCCCCCTGAACCCCCCAACTCCCCCTGCACCCCCTGAGCGCCAGGTACCCCCCTGAACCCCCCCAACTCCCCCTGCACCCCCTGAGCACCAGGTACCCCCCTGAACCCCCCCAACTCCCCCCTGCACCCCCTGAGCACCAGGTACCCCCCTGCACCCCCTGAGCGCCAGGTACCCCCCTGAACCCCCCCAACTCCCCCTGCACCCCCTGAGCGCCAGGTACCCCCCTGAACCCCCCCAATTCCCCCTGCACCCCTGAGCGCCAGGTACCCCCCTGAACCCCCCCCAACTCCCCCTGCACCCCCTGAGCGCCAGGTACCCCCCTGAACCCCCCCAACTCCCCCTGCACCCCCTGAGCGCCAGGTACCCCCCTGAACCCCCCCAACTCCCCCTGCACCCCCTGAGCACCAGGTACCCCCCTGCACCCCCTGAGCGCCAGGTACCCCCTGAACCCCCCCAACTCCCCCTGCACCCCCTGAGCGCCAGGTACCCCCCTGAACCCCCCCCAACTCCCCCTGCACCCCCTGAGCGCCAGGTACCCCCCTGCACCCCCCTAGTGCCAGGTACCCCCCCCAACTCCCCCTACACCCCCTGAGCGCCAGGTACCCCCCTGAACCCCCCCAACTCCCCCTGCACCCCCTGAGCGCCAGGTACCCCCCTGCACCCCCCTAGTGCCAGGTACCCCCCCAACTCCCCCTGCACCCCCTGAGTGCCAGGTACCCCCCTGAACCCCCCCAACTCCCCCTGCACTCCCTGAGCGCCAGGTACCCCCCTGAACCCCCCTAGTGCCAGGTACCCCCCCCAACTCCCCTGCACCCCCTGAGCGCCAGGTACCCCCCTGAACCCCCCCAACTCCCCCTGCACCCCCTGAGCGCCAGGTACCCCCCTGAACCCCCCCAACTCCCCCTGCACCCCCTGAGCGCCAGGTACCCCCCTGCACCCCCTAGTGCCAGGTACCCCCCCCCAACTCCCCCTGCACCCCCTGAGCGCCAGGTACCCCCCTGAACCCCCCCAACTCCCCCTGCACCCCCTGAGCGCCAGGTACCCCCCTGAACCCCCCTAGTGCCAGGTACCCCCCCCAACTCCCCTGCACCCCCTGAGCGCCAGGTACCCCCCTGAACCCCCCCAACTCCCCCTGCACCCCCTGAGCGCCAGGTACCCCGCTGAACCCCCCTAGTGCCAGGTACCCCCCCAACTCCCCCTGCACCCCCTGAGCGCCAGGTACCCCCCTGAACCCCTCTAGTGCCAGGTGCCCCCCCCAACTCCCCCTGCACCCCCTGAGCGCCAGGTACCCCCCTGAACCCCCCTAGTGCCAGGTACCCCCCCCAACTCCCCCTGCACCCCCTGAGCGCCAGGTACCCCCCTGAACCCCTCTAGTGCCAGGTGCCCCCCCCAACTCCCCCTGCACCCCCTGACCGCCAGGTACCCCCCGGCACCCCCTGAGCGCCAGGTACCCCCCTGCACCCCCCTAGTGCCAGGTACCCCCCCAACTCCCCCTGCACCCCCTGAGCGCCAGGTACCCCCCTGCACCCCCCTAGTGCCAGGTACCCCCCCAACTCCCCCTGCACCCCCTGAGCGCCAGGTACCCCCTGGCACCCCCTGAGCGCCAGGTACCCCCCTGAACCCCTCTAGTGCCAGGTACCCCCCCAACTCCCCCGGCACCCCCTGAGCGCCAGGTACCCCCTGAACCCCTCTAGTGCCAGGTACCCCCCCAACTCCCCCGGCACCCCCTGAGCGCCAGGTACCCCCAGCACCCCCTGAGCGCCAGGTACGCCCCCTGAACCCCCCTAGTGCCAGGTACCCCCCACAACTCCCCCTGCACCCTCTGAGCGCCAGGGACCCCCCAACTCCCTCTGCACCCCCTGAGCACCAGGTACCCCCCTGCACCCCCTGACTGCCAGGTACTCCCCAACTCCCCCTGCACCCCCTGACCGCCAGGTACCCCCCGGCACTCCCTGAGCGCCAGGTACCCCCCTGAACCCCTCTAGTGCCAGGTACCCTCCCCAACTCCTCCTGCACCCCCTGAGCGCCAGGTACCCCCCTGAACCCGCCTAGTGCCAGGTACCCTCCCCAACTGCCCCTGCACCCCCTGAGCGCCAGGTACCCCCCGGCACCCCTGAGCACCAGGTACCCCCCTGCACCTCCCTAGTGCCAGGTACCCCCCCAACTCCCCCTGCACCCCCTGAGCGCCAGGTACCCCCTGGCACCCCCTGAGCGCCAGGTACCCCCCTGAACCCCTCTAGTGCCAGGTACCCCCCCAACTCCCCCGGCACCCCCTGAGCGCCAGGTACCCCCTGAACCCCTCTAGTGCCAGGTACCCCCCCAACTCCCCCGGCACCCCCTGAGTGCCAGGTACCCCCCAGCACCCCCTGAGCGCCAGGTACGCCCCCTGAACCCCCCTAGTGCCAGGTACCCCCCCAACTCCCCCTGCACCCCCTGAGCGCCAGGTACCCCCCGGCACCCTCTGAGCGCCAGGTACCCCCCAGCACCCCTCTAGTGCCAGGTACGCCCGCTGAACCCCCGCTAGTGCCAGGTATCCCCCCAACTCCCCCCTGCACCCCCTGAGCGCCAGGGACCCCCCGGCACCCCCTGAGCGCCAGGTACCCCCCAGCACCCCTCTAGTGCCAGGTACGCCCGCTGAACCCCCGCTAGTGCCAGGTATCCCCCAACTCCCCCTGCACCCCCTGAGCGCCAGGGACCCCCCGGCACCCCCTGAGCGCCAGGTACCCCCACTGAACCCCCCCTAGTGCCAGGTACCCCCCCAACTTCCCCAGCACCCCCTGAGCACCAGGTAACCCCCTGCACCCCCCTAGTGCCAGGTACCCCCCACAACTCCCCCTGCACCCTCTGAGCGCCAGGGACCCCCAACTCCCTCTGCACACCCTGAGCACCAGGTACCCCCCTGCACCCCCTGACTGCCAGGTACTCCCCAACTCCCTCTGCACCCCCTGAGTGCCAGGTACCCCCCAACTCCCTCTGCACCCCCTGAGCACCAGGGACCCCCCAACCCCCTCTGCACCCCCTGAGTGCCAGGTACCCCCCTGCACCCCCCAAGCACCAGGTACCCCCCTGCACCCTCCCGAGCGCCAGGGACCCCCTGAACCCCCCTGAGCACCAAGGTACCCCCCTGTCCCTCTGCACCCCCTGAGTGCCAGGTACCCCCCAACCCCCACTGAACCCTCTCAATCCCCCCTCGCTGAATCTGCCCCCTCTAACTTCCCCTCTCTCTCTGCCCCCTCCCAGTATTCCGCAGATCCGGTGATCAGCTTTGCAGCCCCCCCAATCACCCTGGCAGCCCCCCCCACACCTCCCACCCCTCCTGTGCTCCCAGCCCGAGCTGCTGCCCGCCAACCTGGATGAGCTGACAGTGAGTGTGTCTGTGAGGGGGGGAATCTCGGGGGGACCCTGATCCTTCTCCTGCTCCCCCCTGGGGGCAGGGTCTGGGGGAGGGGGGATTTGGGGGTTGTGAGGGAATGGGGGAGGGTCATGGGCGTTGGGGGGTTGTGAATGGGGTGGGGAGGGATATTGGAGCAGTGGCGGTGGGGCTGTGAGGGGGCTGGAGGGGGGTTATTGGAGGGGTGGGGGTGGGCCTGTGAAGGGTGGGGGAGGGGTTATTGGAGGGGTGGGCTGTGAGGGGGCTGAAGGGGCTGGAGGGGGGTTACTGGAGGGGTGGGTGTTTGAGGAAGTGGGAGGGGTTATTGGAGGGGTGGGGCTGTGAGGGGGTGGGGAGGGGATATTGGAGGGGTAGGGCTGTGAGTGGTGGGGGAGGGGGTTATTGGAGGGGAGGGGTGGGGCTGTGAGGGGGTGGGGAGGGGTTTTGGAGGGGTGGGGCTGTGAGTGGTGGGGGAGGGGGTTATTGGGAGGGGAGGGGTGGGGCTGTGAGGGGGTGGGGAGGGGTTATTGGAGGGGTGGGGCTGTGAGTGGTGGGGGGAGGGGTGTTATTGGAGGGGAGGGGTGGGGCTGTGAGGGGGGTGGGGAGGGGTTACCGGGAGGGGTGGGGCTGTGAGGGGGTGGGGAGGGGTTTGGAGGGGTGGGGCTGTGAGTGGTGGGGGAGGGGGTTATTGGAGGGGAGGGGTGGGGCTGTGAGGGGGTGGGGAGGGGTTATTGGAGGGGTGGGGCTGTGAGTGGTGGGGGAGGGGGTTATTGGAGGGGAGGGTGGGGCTGTGAGTGGTGGGGGAGGGGGTTATTGGAGGGGAGGGGTGGGGCTGTGAGGGGGTGGGGAGGGGTTACCGGAGGGGTGGGGCTGTGAGGGGGTGGGGGAGGGATTATAGGGATAGGGGCTTTTTGAGGGGCTGGAGGATTGGGGGGGTTTCCTCCTCCTCTGCCAAGAAAACATTCTTGGGGGGTGGAACGGGCGCGTCCGTCTGTCCCGGACCAAGGCCCCCCAGCCCCTCACTGACACCCCCCCCCCCCCCCCCGCAGGTGTCTGAGCTCCGCCAGCAGCTACGCCAGCGCGGGCTGCCGGTGTCGGGCACCAAGCCGGCCCTGCTGGAGCGGCTGAAGCCCTTCCAGGTGCGGGGGGCCCCGGGGCCGCCCCCCCGGCCCTGCCCCCCGCCGACCGGGCGCTGCGGGAGAAGCAGCGGCTCATCGACAGCCTCACCTGGGAGCTGCGGCGGGAGCAGCAGGAGGCCGACGACCTGCGGGAGGAGCTGCAGCTGCACCAGTGCCGGCGAGGCCGCCCGGAGGGGGAGCCCCTGCCCCCCTCGCCCAGCCACAGCCCCCACCCCCCCACCGGGGAGACGCCCGAGGGCACGGCGCCCGGGAAAGAGGGGTTCCTGGTGAGAGCTGGGGGCGGGGCTTGTGTGCCGGGGGTGGGGGCAAGATCAGGGGTGGGGGGTGTGCGCCAGGGGGCGGGGCATAATCAAGGGTGGGAGCGTGTGGCCAGGGGGCGGGGCATGATAGGGGCGGGCTTGTATGCCGGGGTTGGGCAAGATCAGGGGTGGGAGCGTGTGTGCCAGGGGGGCGGGGCAAGATCAGGGGTGGGGCGTGTGTACCGGGGACGGGGCATGATCAGGGGTGGGGCGTGTGTACCGGGGGCAGGGCAAGATCAGGGGTGGGGCGTGTGTACCCGGGGGGCAGGGCAAGATCAGGGGTGGGAGCGTGTGTGCCAGGGGGCAGGGCAAGATCAGGGGTGGGGGCGTGTGTACCGGGGGTTGGGGCATGATCAGGGGTGGGAGCGTGTGTGCCAGGGGGCGGGGCAAGATCAGGGGCGGGGCGTGTGTACCGGGGGCGGGGCATGATCAGGGGTGGGAGCGTGTGTGCCAGGGGGCGGGGCATGTTCGGGGTGGGGAGGATGGGCCAAATAGGAGGGGCATGGCAGTGCGTGTGGCCATACCGTAATCGGAGTGGGCGGAGCAGTCAGAGGGGGTGGGGCATCCCAGGTAAGCGGGAGTGGCTGAGGGGGCGGAGTCATGACAAGTTGGTAGGGAGGGGCACTGGGAGAGAGGCGGAGCCATAGGGCCATGTAGGGAGCAGGGAGATGAGCTGGAAGAACCTCAAATTTACCCCCATGTCTCTCCCCCCGCTCAGGTTTTCTGCCCCCCTTCCTGTGAGCCAATCGGGGAGGACCTAGAACTGCCCCTGCAGATCACGGCCAGCCCCGCCCCGGCCCCCCGCTCTCTGGAGGAGGAGCTGCAGGAGGCCATCCAGAAAGCCCAGGTACGGGGGTGGGGGGGTCCCCATATCCCCCGCGCCCCACCCCAGAGGGGCCGTGTCCCCGTCTCTGCCCAGTTCACTCCCTTTCTCCCTCCCTGTCCACAGCTGGTCCCAAGTCAGTCGATCGAAGACATCCTGGAGGAGCCGCTGGGGTGTGCAGGTGAGACCTGGGCTCCCGCCCCCCTCTCCACTCGCCCCCCTGCCCCAGCCTGGTGTACTGGTGCAGGGGGCTCAGCGGGGGGTCCTGGGCTGCGGGGGGTGGGATGGGGCGCTCAGTGGGGGGCGCTCAGCGGGGTGCAGGGGGCTCAGCGGGGGGTGCTGGGCTGCGGGGGCAGGGGGCTCAGCAGGGGCGCTGGGCTGCGGGGGCTCAGTGGGGGGCGCTGGGTTGCGGGGGCTCAGCGGGGGCGCTGGGCTGGGGGGGGGCAGAGTGGGGGGCGCTGGGCTGCGGGGGGCTCAGTGGGGGGCGCTGGGTTGCAGGGGGTGGGATGGGGAGCTCAGTGGGGGCGCTGGGCTACGGGGGGCTCAGTGGGGGGCGCTGGGCTGCGGGGGCTCAGTGGGGGGCGCTGGGCTGTGGGGGGGGCAGAGTGGGGGGCGCTGGGCTGCGGGGGGCAGGATGGGGGGTGCCATTCAGCAACTCATGTTCATCTAACCCCCCCCCACCTCCTCTCCAGGTGACCTGCTCCCCACGGAGGCCCCCTTGCTGCTCCCCACAGAGCCGCACCGGCCCCCCTCGCCCCTCAGCCAGCAGGGGGCGCCCTGCAAGAAGCCCCGTCGCAGCCCACCCACAGCGGCCATCTTGGATTTCCCCGGCCACTACGACTTCCTCACCCCTCCCTCCTCCTCCTCCTCGTCCCCCTCGGACTCCCTGCGCGGGGTCTTCTCCCGGAGCCCCCGGAGGGGCCCCCGTCGCCCGCCCCCGGCCCGCCTTCGACCCCGTCGACTGGCTGGAGGCCTTGACGGCCGGGCCGGCCTCGGGGCTGGGGCCCGGCGCCCCCGGGGGCAGCAGCATCTTCTCCACTGACTTCTTTGACTCGCCCGAACTGAGCGTCAACCACATGATTGACCTGATGGTGGAGCAGTGGTAGGGGGTGCGGGCCCCCCCGGCCCGGCCACGGGGAGACCCCCACCGCCACCCCGGAGACGCCAACCAATCACACCAATGCGGGCGCCATCTTGGATGGGTGACGTCAACTCCGGGCGCCATCTTGGATGGGTGACGTCAACTCTGGGCACCATCTTGGATGACTGGACCCATCGTTCAGAGTGATATCAATCCGGGCGCCATCTTGGATGGGTGGAACCATTGTTCAGGGTGACATCAACTCCAGGCGCCATCTTGGATGGGTGACGTTAACTCCGGGCGCCGTCTTGGATGGGTGACATCAACTCTGGCACCATCTTGGATGATTGGACCCATCGTTCGGAGTGATATCAATCCGGGCGCCGTCTTGGATGGGTGACGTTAACTCCGGGCGCCGTCTTGGATGGGTGACGTCAACTCTGGGCACCATCTTGGATGATTGGACCCATCGTTCGGAGTGATATCAATCCGGGCGCCATCTTGGATGGGTGGAACCATTGTTCAGGGTGACATCAACTCCAGGCGCCATCTTGGATGGGTGACGTTAACTCCGCGCGCCATCTTGGATGGGTAGAAGCATTATTCTCGGTGACGTCAACTTGCAGCACCATTTTGGATGGGTGGAGCCCTTGTTTGGTGTGACCGCATTTGCAGGTGCCATCTTGATGGGTGAAACCATTGTTTGCAGTGACGTCAGCTCTAGGTACCATTTTGGATAGGTGATATCAATTCCAGATGCCATCTTGGATGGGTGAAACCATTTTACTGGGTGACATCAACACTGGATGCCATCTTGGATGGATTAAACCATTGCTGTTTTGGTTGTCAGCCCCAAGGGGATCAAACTGTTGGTGTTCAGGGTGATACGGCGGGTGGCTGCCATCTATACAAGTCATACCATAAGTGTCCAGGGTCACATCAGCTCCAGCTGTCATCTTGAATGGGTTAAGCCATTGTTGGGGGTGATGCCAGCTTCCACCACCATCTTAAATGGATCAGACCACTGATGTTTGAGTCACGTCAGCTCTAGGTGCCATCTTGGATTGGTCCAGTCATTGGTGCTTGGGGTGATGCCAACTCCAAATGCCCTCTTTATTTGGGCCGTACCATTTAATTGGACCTAAGTGTTTAATTGGCAGGCAGAAGGCAACTCCAGCTGTGGGATGGCATCTTGTTTGGGACATACCACCTTTAACTCCAGTGTCTTATTGACCAGAGGGAAGGATGTGGAAACCATCTTAGTTTGGATTGTACCATCTTTGGACTAGCTGGGTTGGGAGTGGAGAGGCCAACTCTAGATGCCATCTTGGACGGGTCGTACCATTTTTTTATCTCATGTTTTACTGGCAGAGGGGGGGTGGGGAAATGGCGACTGTAGACGCCATCTTGGTTGGACTGTACCATCGCTGAGCCTAGTGTTCTATTGGGGGCTGCTCCCCTCCCCTCGCCCCCCCCGACCCCTTTTCACTCCCCGCACTGGGACCGGGTCCTCCCCTCCTCCAGGAGCCCTTCACCCCCCTCCTCCCACCCAGGCTGCCCCCCAGCTCCTGCCCCCTCCCACACCCTGTCCCCCCACCCCATTCATCACTGCGCCCTGCCTGATAATTAAGGGTGGGGAGTCTGACCACTGGTGAGGGGGCAGCTCCCTAAGGGGCTGAGCTAGTGGGGGAGGTGTCATACCTCAGGGCGCGGGGGGGACGAGCTGACTGTGGCCAAAGACTACTGAGAAAATTGGACTGACTGGATGATAGAGCACTGCTGTGGGGAAGCTCACAACCCCCTCAGGGCACTGCCGTAGGGAAGCTTACAACCCCTTCAGGGCACTGCTCTGGGGAAGATCTCAGCCCTCCTCTAGGGCACTGCCGTGGGGAAGCTCACAACCTTCAGGGCACTGCCATGGGGAAGCTCGCAGCCCTCCCCAGGGCACTGCCATGGGGAAGCTCGCAGCCCTCCCCAGGGCACTGCCATGGGGAAGCTCGCAGCCCTCCCCCAGGGCACTGCCGTGAGGAAGCTCACAGCAGTTGAGCTCAATTCCTGTTTGCTCCCCAGAGTGGGGGCAGGGGCTGGGAGAGCTCTGGCCATCACACACACCTCATGGGGGGAGGAGGCAGTGGGGGTTCTGGTCTCCCATGAGCCCCGATCCACAGGGGGGTGAGTAGAAACCCCCGCTTACATCCAACTTCCCCCCCCCCCCCCCACTTTCCTGGAACTGCCTAGCCTCCTTCCAACCCCTCAACCCCCAGCCCCACAGCTCTGATGGCTCCACCCATACGGGTCAGGGAGGCCCCTCCCCCAAGTGCTGGCTGCGGGAGGGGTCAGTCGAGGGGGGACTCCTGGAAGCCAACTGCTCCCCCCACACAATAAAGCCCCTTCCCACTGCACCGGCTGCCTCTGTGGTTTTTACTCCGGCCTGGGGGGGTGTGTCAGCTGAGGGGTTGTCAATAGGGAGGGAAACTGAGGCACGCTGAGTTAGGAATAGAACCCAGGTGTCCTGGGTCCCAGCTCCGCTCCCCGCCCCACTCTAACCACTAGACACCGCTCCCCTCCCCGAGGCGGGGACAGAACCCAGGAGTCCGGGATGACAGTGCATTGGCAATAAATCTATTTAAAACGTAGTGGGGGGAGGGGGTCCAGCACCCCCCCTCGCCTCGGAGGTGGGAGGAACCAGCGCTGGGCGGGGAGGGGGTCGGTTCCGGAGTGGGGGGAGTGGGTCACGTCTTCAGCTGCCCCCCCTGGCTGCCACCGTCCTCCTCTGGCACCTCCCGCTGGCGGTGATAGAGCCAGGCGCTGTAAGGGGGGGGAAGGAGGGGGGGTTAGGGAAAGGAGGGGGGGAGCTGGGGGGGGGAGACAAAGCCAGCACCTGCCCCCACCCCAGCACAGGCTTTACCCCCCCATCCTTCCCAGACGTGCAGACCCTGGCACAGGGGGGCCCTGCCCCCCCAGGGGGAGGGGTGGGGCGGACCCCGGCGTCCGGACTCACCAGCCCCCGATGAGCAGTAGGACCAGCCCGGCGCTGCTCCCGATGATGACCCAGACGGTCCAGTCTCCAGGGCCCCCCGGGGGGGTCGGGCTCCATGATGGGGGGGCAGCGTCAGGGACCCCAGCAGGGCCGGCGTGGGCGGTCGGGTGCTATTCCCCGGCAGGGGGGTCACTGCAAGGGGGAGGGGACAAGTGTTAGAGCGGGGGGGGGGCTCTGGGAGGGGAGTGGGGTCTAGTGGTTAGAGTGAGGGGGGAAGGGCTGGGGGCCAGGACTCCTGGGTTCTCTCCCCCTCACCTGTCACCTGGAAGCGCAGCTCGGAGCAGACCCAGCCCTTGGTGTCCAGCATCTCGCAGCGATAGCGCCCCGAGTCGTTCGCTGTCGCCTCCTTCTTCACGAGGAAGGCGTCGGGGCCCGTGACCATGACCTGCTCCGAGCCCCCCACCGCCTGCCGGAGAGACGCCGGGATCAGGGGGGCTGCGGGTCGGGAGTGAGGGGCACCGGCAGGGCTGGGGGGAGCCCAGGGCCAGGCCGGCAGGGGCTGCGGGTAGGGAGTGAGGGGCACCGGCAGGGCTGGGGGGAGCCCAGGGCCGGGCTGGCCGGGGGCTGCGGGTCGGGAGTGAGGGGCACCGGCAGGGCTGGGGGGAGCCCAGGGCCGGGCTGGCAGGGGCTGCGGGTCGGGAGTGAGGGGCACCGGCAGGGCTGGGGGGAGCCCAGGGCCGGGCTGGCCGGGGCTGCGGGTCGGGAGTGAGGGGCACGGGCAGGGCTGGGGGGAGCCCAGGGCTGGCAGGGGGCTGCGGGTCGGGAGTGAGGGGCACCGGCAGAGCTGGGAGAGCCCAGGGCCGGGCTGGCCGGGGGCTGCGGGTCGGGAGTGAGGGGCACCGGCAGGGCTGGGGGGAGCCCAGGGCCGGACTGGCAGGGGGCTGCGGGTCGGGAGTGAGGGGCACCGGCAGGGCTGGGGGAGCCCAGGGCCGGACTGGCAGGGGCTGCGGGTCGGGAGTGAGGGGCACTGGCAGGGCTGGGGGGAGCCCAGGGCCGGGCTGGCAGGGGCTGCGGGTCGGGAGTGAGGGGCACGGGCAGGGCTGGGGGGAGCCCAGGGCTGGCAGGGGGCTGCGGGTCGGGAGTGAGGGGCACCGGCAGAGCTGGGAGAGCCCAGGGCCGGGCTGGCCGGGGGCTGCGGGTCGGGAGTGAGGGGCACCGGCAGGGCTGGGGGGAGCCCAGGGCCGGGCTGGCAGGGGCTGTGGGTCGGGAGTGAGGGGCACCGGCAGGGCTGGGGGGAGCCCAGGGCTGGGCTGGCAGGGGCTGCGGGTCGGGAGTGAGGGGCACCGTACCCGGTAGAAGCGGTAGCTCTTGGCACCGTAGCTGGCGCGGTGCCAGGTCAAGGCACAGTCCAGGATCAGGTCGTCGTCCTGCTGGATCCGCAGCCTCCGCTCTGCCAGAGACCCAGAGATCAGAGCCCATAACGCCCCCGCCCCCACCCGATGGGCTCATCCACTCCAGTAAACACCCCCCCATTAACCCCAGCAGTGTGCCCTGGGTCAGAGCCATGGGCCCATCCACCCCGGTACCCACCCCCCGGGTCAGAGCAATGGGCCCATCCACCCCAGTACCCACCCCCTGGGTCAGAGCCATGGGCCCATCCACCCCAGTACCCACCCCCCGGGTCAGAGCAATGGGCCCGTCCACCCTGGTACCCACCCCCTGGGTCAGAGCCATGGGCCCGTCCACCCTGGTACCCACCCCCTGGGTCAGAGCCATGGGCCCATCCACCCCGGTACCCACCCCCCGGGTCAGAGCAATGGGTCCATCCACCCCGGTACCCACCCCCTGGGTCAGAGCAATGGGCCCATCCACCCCGGTACCCACCCCCTGGGTCAGAGCCATGGGCCCATCCACCCCGGTACCCACCCCCCGGGTCAGAGCAATGGGTCCATCCACCCCGGTACCCACCCCCTGGGTCAGAGCAATGGGTCCATCCACCCCGGTACCCACCCCCTGGGTCAGAGCAATGGGCCCATCCACCCCGGTACCCACCCCCTGGGTCAGAGCAATGGGCCCATCCACCCCGGTACCCACCCCCTGGGTCAGAGCCATGGGTCCATCCACCCCGGTACCCACCCCCTAGGTCAGAGCCATGGGCCCATCCACCCCGGTACCCACCCCCCAGGTCAGAGCCATGGGTCCATCCACCCCGGTACCCACCCCCCGGGTCAGAGCCATGGGTCCATCCACCCCGGTACCCACCCCCCGGGTCAGAGCAATGGGTCCATCCACCCCGGTACCCACCCCCCGGGTCAGAGCAATGGGCCCATCCACCCCGGTACCCACCCCCCGGGTCAGAGCAATGGGTCCATCCACCCCGGTACCCACCCCCCAGGTCAGAGCCATGGGTCCATCCACCCCGGTACCCACCCCCCGGGTCAGAGCCATGGGTCCATCCACCCCGGTACCCACCCCCCGGGTCAGAGCAATGGGTCCATCCACCCCGGTACCCACCCCCCGGGTCAGAGCAATGGGCCCATCCACCCCGGTACCCACCCCCGGGTCAGAGCCATGGGCCCATCCACCCCGGTACCCACCCCCTGGGTCAGAGCCATGGGCCCATCCACCCCGGTACCCACCCCCTGGGTCAGAGCCATGGGTCCATCCACCCCAGTACCCACCCCCTAGGTCAGAGCCATGGGTCCATTCACCCCGGTACCCACCCCCCGGGTCAGAGCAATGGGTCCATCCACCCCGGTACCCACCCCCCGGGTCAGAGCAATGGGCCCGTCCACCCCGGTACCCACCCCCCGGGTCAGAGCAATGGGTCCGTCCACCCCGGTACCCATCCCCCAGGTCAGAGCAATGGGTCCGTCCACCCCGGTACCCACCCCCCGGGTCAGAGCAATGGGTCCATCCACCCCGGTACCCCCCCCAGATCAGAGCAATGTGCCCAGCCACCCCGGTACCCCCTTCCAGGTCAGAGCAATGGGACCCATCCATCCTGGTACCCTGCGCTCCCAGATTAGAGCAATGGGTCCATCCACCCCGGTACCCACCCCCCGGGTCAGAGCAATGGGTCCATCCACCCTGGTACCCACCCCCTGGGTCAGAGCAATGGGTCCATCCACCCCGGTACCCACCCCCCGGGTCAGAGCAATGGGTCCATCCACCCCGGTACCCACCCCCTGGGTCAGAGCAATGGGTCCATCCACCCCAGTACCCATCCCCCGGGTCAGAGCCATGGGCCCATCTACCCCAGTACCCACCCCCCGGGTCAGAGCAATGGGCCCGTCCACCCCGGTACCCACCCCCCGGGTCAGAGCAATGGGTCCATCCACCCCGGTACCCACCCCCCGGGTCAGAGCAATGGGTCCATCCACCCCGGTACCCACCCCCCGGGTCACAGCAATGGGTCCATCCACCCTGGTACCCACCCCCTGGGTCAGAGCAATGGGTCCATCCACCCTGGTACCCACCCCCCGGGTCAGAGCCATGGGCCCATCCACCCCGGTACCCCCCCGGGTCACAGCCATGGGCCCATCCACCCCAGTCCCCACCCCCCCGCGTCAGAGCAATGGGCCCATCCACCCCAGTACCCACCCCCTGGGTCACAGCCATGGGCCCATCCACCCCAGTACCCACCCCATGGGTCAGAGCAATGGGTCCATCCACCCCGGTACCCACCCCCTGGGTCAGAGCAATGGGTCCATCCACCCCAGTACCCACCCTCCGGGTCAGAGCAATGGGCCCATCCACGCCAGTACCCACCCCCCGGGTCAGAGCAATGGGTCCATCCACCCCGGTACCCCCCCAGATCAGAGCAATGTGCCCAGCCACCCCGGTACCCCCTTCCAGGTCAGAGCAATGGGACCCATCCATCCTGGTACCCTGCGTGCCCAGATTAGAGCAATGGGACCATCCATCCTGGTACCACCCCAGATCAGAGCAATGTGCCCATCCACCCCGCTACCCCCTTCCAGGTCAGAGCAATGGGTCCCATCCATCCTGGTACCCCGCCCCCCCCCAGATCAGAGCAATGGGACCAGCCATCCTGGTACCCTCCCAGATTAGAGCAATGGGCCCATCCATCCCAGCCGCCCCTCCCCCATCAGAGTAATGGACCCACCCCCCGCCCCTGGTCAACGGGCCCATCCAGTCCAGCTTCTGACAGTGGTGAAAGTTAGATATAGAGGACCCGCTCGTTACCCACAATGCACCTCGTCATTGTGGGGGCGGGGAGGGGATTTTCCTTCCTGACCCTGCAGGAAGAGTTGGGCCCTGGAGCCTGGGAGTGAAACCCCAACACAGGCTGGAGGCCTCTAGGCCCCCCCATCCCTTCACAGCCCCCCCCAACATCGTCTGACCCCTCCATTCCTCCCCAGGCACCCCCCGCTCACCCCCGCAGTGCAGGTCCCGGTTGCAGGAGTAGATCTTGGTGTCGCAGGCCCGACAGTCGATGAACTGGTGAACCATGCGCCCTGTGGAGAGGTGGGGGTCAGAGCCCAGGGGGGTCAGGGATGGGGGGTCAGAGCCCCAGTAGCTAGGGTGGGGGAAAGGCCCCCTGGGGGGGTAAAGTTGGTGTCGGTGTCCCAGGGGTCAGAACCTGACTTGCTGGGGGAATTGGACCCAGGCATCCAGGGGCTGGCGGGGGTGGGGGGATCACTGGGAGTCGGGGGGGGGGGGGGAGACCCTGAATGGCCGGGGGCGGGGGTAGCATTAGGAGGCCAGGGCGCCCTAGCCTGGAGCGCAGTCAAGGATAGGACCCTCCCAGCATGGAGATCACTGACCCCCGCCCCAGGGAATCAGAGATTGGGTCCCTGGAACCCCCACCCCTCCCCCAGGATCTGTCCCTTCCCCCCACATCCCCCCTGGCTCCCACTCACCACACTTATTCGGGCAAAAAACTGCAAAACAAGAAGGTAGAAGAAGGATGAGAAATGGGGATCATTCCCCCCATCCCCTGGGGAACAGGGCTGCGGTCGGGAGTGAGGGGCACCGGCAGGGCCGGGAGCGGGGCAGGGCTGGGCTAGCAGGGGCTGCGGGTCGGGAGTGAGGGGCACCGGCAGGGCCGGGGGGGAGCCCAGGGCTGGGCTAGCAGGGGGCTGCGGGTCGGGAGTGAGGGGCACCAGCAGAGTTGGCGGGGAGCCCAGGGCCGGGCTAGCAGGGGGCTGCGGGTCGGGAGTGAGGGGCACCGGTAGGGCGGGGGGGACAGGGCTGGGCTAGCAGGGGGCTGAAGGTCGGGAGTGAGGGGCACCGGCAGAGCTGGGGGGAGCCCAGGGCAGGGCTAGCAGGGGGCTGCGGGTCAGGAGTGAGGGGCACCTGTAGGGCTGGGGGGGTGGCTGGGCCGGGCTAGCAGGGGGCTGTGGGTCGGGAATGAGGGGCACCGGTAGGGCTGGGGGGGGGCAGGGCCGGGCTAGCAGGGGCTGCGGGTCGGGAGTGAGGGGCACCGTCCCTCACCCTCTCTCTGGAACTGGGCCATGAGGGTGGTGAAGGTTTCTCTCAGCGCCTGCAGGCTCCACATCACCTCATTGAAGAGTTGCCCATCTGCGGAGCAACCGGGGCGCTGTGAACACCACACAGGACAGTGCTACGGCCCCATACAACTGGGCAGCCGTGTGGGCGTGGCTCCCGTCTAGCCCCGCCCGTTATCCCTCAGCCACCCAAGCCCCACCCCTCAGATCCGCACCATGTGACTCAGCTGCGCAGCTCCTGCCCCGCCCCATCATTAGGTTCAAGAGGCAACAGGGGAATTTAACTGAAAACTAGACGCCCCGCCCCCCATATCCTGCCACCCACATTCAGAGCAAACGCCCCCCCGCCCCCCACCGCGAAAAGACCCTCCCCTAGAATCGACCCACGTCGAACGAGCGGTGCAGGGTTCAAACGGTTAATCCAACTGCAAAAACGCAGAGCAGCCAGTAGGGGGCGATGCCTCATTGGCAATGGGAAAAGGGGACCCAGGGATGGACTGGCAGGGGGCTGTGGGTCGGGAGTGAGGGGCACTGGCAGAGCTGGGGGGGGCAGGGCTGGGCTAGCAGGGGGCTGCGGGTCGGGAGTGAGGGGCACCGGCAGAGCGGGGGGGGGGGCAGGGCTGGGCTAGCAGGGGCTGCGGGTCGGGAGTGAGGGGCACCGGCAGAGCTGCGGGGGGGAGGGGGGGGCAGGGCTAGCAGGGGGCTGCAGGTCGGGAGTGAGGGGCACCGGCAGAGCTGGGGGGGGCAGGGCTGGGCTAGCAGGGGCTGCGGGTCGGGAGTGAGGGGCACCGGCAGAGCGGGGAGGGGGGGCAGGGCTGGGCTAGCAGGGGCTGCGGGTCGGGAGTGAGGGGCACCAGCAGAGCTGGGGGGGGGGGGCAGGGCTGGGCTAGCAGGGGCTGCGGGTCGGGAGTGAGGGGCACCGGCAGAGCTGGGGGGGGCAGGGCTGGGCTAGCAGGGGCTGCGGGTCGGGAGTGAGGGGCACCGGCAGAGCTGGGGGGGGCGGGGCTGGGCTAGCAGGGGGCTGCAGGTCGGGAGTGAGGGGCACCGGCAGAGCGGGGGAGGGGCAGGGCTGGGCTAGCAGGGGCTGCGGGTCGGGAGTGAGGGGCACCGGCAGAGCTGGGGGGGGCAGGGCTGGGCTAGCAGGGGCTGCGGGTCGGGAGTGAGGGGCACCGGCAGAGCTGGGGGTGGGGGGCAGGGCTGGGCTAGCAGGGGGCTGCGGGTGGGAGTGAGGGGCACCGGCAGAGCTGGGGGGGGCAGGGCTGGGTTAGCAGGGGCTGCGGGTCGGGAGTGAGGGGCACCGGCAGAGCTGGGGGGGGCAGGGCTGGGCTAGCAGGGGCTGCGGGTCGGGAGTGAGGGGCACCGGCAGAGCTGGGGGTGGGGGGCAGGGCTGGGCTAGCAGGGGGCTGCGGGTGGGAGTGAGGGGCACCGGCAGAGCTGGGGGTGGGGGGCAGGGCTGGGCTAGCAGGGGGCTGCGGGTCGGGAGTGAGGGGCACCGGCAGAGCTGGTACCTTTGAAGTCATTCTCCATGATTCGGGTCACGGCCCGTCTGAAGTGGGCGGCGGCTTCTCCCATCGTCTTCTCGTCTGGGGGGGGGGGGTGAGACGTGTTAGTGGGGGGGCAGCAAAGGGGCTGAGACCCAACGCTCTGGGATCGCTCCCCCCCCCATCTCCTCACATACCCCAACTCCCCCCCCCCCGGGCTGTATTGGGGTGGCGGGGGGGCCCTGCGCACCGATGACCCCCATGTAGCTCTCGGGCCCGACGGGCAGCTCCACCAGCCCCTGGAGGCTGCGCTCGAGCAGGGCCTCCAGCCGCTCCCGCAGGCCCGGGTCCCCCCGCAGCTGCTGGCCCAGGTAGGGCCCCTTCAGCTCCCGCAGCAGCCGCACGGACCCGGGGTCGCAGAGCAGGCAGCCCCGGGCCCCCGGGCCCCCCAGCGCCCACAGCGCCAGCCACACCGCCCAGGCCATGGCCCGCCACCGGGGGGCGACCTCGCGCAGCCCCGCCCCCCCGCCTCGTGGCCAATCGCCTTCGGCACCCACCCCCGACATCACAATGGCCTGGCCAATCACATGCCAAGATTCACCCTTCACACCCTGACCTGGGCGAGGGGTCCCCGTATACCCAGCCCCAGAGGGGCCACGTTCCAGCGCCAGGCGAGGGGTCCCTGTATAACCAGCCCCCACCCCACCCCAGAGGGGCCACGTCCCGGCGCCGGACGAGGGGTCCCCGTATACCCAGCCCCCTGTGCCCCACCCCAGAGGGGCCGCATCCTGGCACCGGGCGAGGGGTCCCGGTATACCCAGCCCCCGCGCCCCACCCCAGAGGGGCCGCATCTTGGCACCGGGCGAGGGGTCACGGTATACCCAGCCCCCGCGCCACCCCAGAGGGGCCGCGTCCCGGCGCCAGGCTTGTGAAATCCAAGCTCCTTTAGGGCGACAGGCATCTCTGATTTGGGGTTAATCCCACCTGCCTTTCCCTTCCCCCTCCAAGCTGAGTCCCAAATGGTTGCTGTGTCCCCACAGCCCCCCGCTGAGCCCCCAGCCCCCTGGCAGGGCCGGGGCCCTGTTGGTCTTTCATAGCGGCTTGTGTGTCAGGGCTGGGACCACCTGCCCGGGCGGGGGTCAGAATAACTCTGGACACGGTCTGCTTCGGATTAATTAACCTTTGATCCGAATGGGCAACCCGGGGCGGGGGGGCGGAGGGGGGTCATAAAACCAGCATCGAGATTGATGGCTGCTTTCATCAAGTGAGGGACAGAGCTGGCCAGCTGGGAATGGGAGGTGGGGCTGCGAGTCGGGAGTGAGGGGCACCGGCAGAGCTGGGGGGCTGCCCAGGGCTGGGCTAGCAGGGGGCTGCGAGTCGGGAGTGAGGGGCACCGGCAGAGCTGGGGGGCTGCCCAGGGCTGGGCTAGCAGGGGGCTGCGGGTTGGGAGTGAGGGGCAATGGCAGAGCTGGGTGGGGGGGGAATCAAGGGCCCCATTGTACCTGGTGCTGCACAGACCTAGAGACAGTCCCTGCCCCATGGAACTCCCACTGTAAGTAGACCCCAAAAGAATCATTCTCCCCACTTTACAGCCGTGGGGCAGCTGAGAATAAAAACAGATCCCTCCGGCCCTTGTGCCTCATTCCCCACCCCCCTGAGCCAGCCAGTCCCCGCCCTGGGGCCAGGTGGGAGCCGGCGCCCACTAGAGGGGAAAGGCCCCGAGCCCCATTCCCCGCCCCCCTGAGCCAGCCAGTCCCTGCCCTGGGGCCGGATGGGAGCCGGCGCCCCCTAGAGGGGAAAGTCTGAACCCAGCCACGACCCAAGTGGTGGTCTGGACCCCTCCATCCAGGGTGCACGTTTCTTGGGGTTACGCCGAGGGCTCCCAGGGGGTCCATCAACTCATCCAGATATTTGCCTAGTTTTACAGCAGGGGACATGAAAAGCGCCTGTGAAGTCAGGCCAAACTCACATTTCACCCAGGCAGTGACGGGTTCCTCCGGCTCTGTACTGTCCCCGGGGAGGTGAGTACAGGATTTCTATCCCGGGGGGGGGGGGTTATTTGATAATCGTACGGTAAAAAGGCGAGGGGAAGCAGGTTTTCAGTAACGCCGGGGCTGGGGCACGGCTGTATTTTTAGGTCTGATTTTGGAAGCACGTCGGTTTTAAGGAAGGTGAAACTAGGGGGAACGCAAGACAAATCAGCCTCCTGAGAGGGGTACAATCGTCTGGAAAGGTTGAGAGCCGGCTCCATCCTCTCCGCTGATTCCTCCTTCGCTCCCTCTCCCCGTCCCGCCCCCACCCCTACTTTTCCCAGCCCCTCATGCCTCTCCCCACAGCCGGCCCCGCTGGAGCTCCAAGCCCTTGGCAGCTGGGACGGGCTGGAGGGCTGAGTGGGGAACGCTGGGCAGCCCCGGCCAGCCCCTGCCCCATCCCTGGCTTGGGGGGGCGCATGAGAGCAGCACCCGGCTCAGCATTCCTGTCCCCTCCTTAGAAAATCCAGGGTGTCTGGCTCAGCTTTCGGGGGGCGACCGTCTCCTCCACAGCACGGTGAGTCCGAGCAAGTCTGGGGTCCGTCCCGGCTGGTTTCTTGAGATCCCCCACCCATGCACCCCAAATCGGAGTGGGATCTAAGAGGCGCCCATCTGGGTCTGTAGTGAGACGTGTGAATCTGAGTCCCGGACTGGGTGTGGGGGCGGCACTCCCCTCCCCGAGGAGAGAACCCAGGAGTCCTGGCTTCCAGACCCCCTGCTCTAACCACTAGCCCCCACTCCCCTCCCCGAGGAGAGAACCCAGGAGTCCTGGCTTCCAGACCCCCTGTTCTAACCACTAGCCCCCACTCCCCTCCCAGAGCTGGGCAGAGAATCCAGGCGTCCTGGCTCCCAGCCCGCCCCCCCCTCCAACCACTAGCCCACACTTCCTTCCCAGAGCTGGGGCTAGGACTCCTGGGTCCCATAAATGGGGTGGGGGGGTCAGATCCAGAAGTCCCAACGCACGGTTCGGAGCTGGTCGCTCGGGGTGAGTTGGGTATCGACTCTGGAGGGGTGCGGAGCAAGGCATGAAAGAGAAATGGAAGGTGGGTTTGCTTGGGAAATGTGCATGTAAATGAGAGAAAGAATGAATGAAGAAATGAGGAAAGACATGAAAACATGAAAAGAAAGAAGGAAGGGCTGTAAAAGGAGAAAACAAAGAATGAAAAACAGGGAAGAGAATGAATAAATTAATTAGCAAAAAAAGAATGAAGAATGAACAAGTGAAAAGATGATTAAACCAGAAGAAAGATTGAGAGGGAGATTGAAAGGAAAAATAGCTAAGAATGAATGATTGGAAAAGTGAAAATGCGATGAAAAGTGAGAATGAATCACAATTGAAAAGAATGAAAGTGGCAAATGAAAAAATAAACTAGCTAATGGATGGAGAGAAAGAATGTGTTAGAAAAGCAAAGAATCGGGAAAAGAGAGCAAGAATAGAAACGAATTAATGAAAAAGAAAATGGATGAGTGAAAAAGAGAAATACTCGAAACGAGAAAAAAAAGAATGAATGAAAAATTGAAAAGAAATATAGTATGAATGAATGAAAAAGAAAAATGACTAAATTTACTAGACAATAGAGAATGAATGAAAAAGAGAAAAGAGTGAATGAAAAAGAGAAAGAATTGAAAATAGAAAATAAAGAATAAAGGAAATGAGTGACTAATGCAAGAAAAAGAATTCATAAAAAACTGAAAAGATATCATTGAATGAAAAATAAAAATGACGAAAGTAACTAGACAATAGAGAATGAATGAAAAAAAGAAAGGGAAATATAGAAAAGACTGAACAATAAAAATGAATGAAAGAGAAAGAATTGAAAATAGAAAAGAATGAAAGATGAAATAGATGAAAGAAAAAAGAACTAATGAAAAATAGCAAAGATAAAGAATGAAAAAGAAAAATGAAAAACAACTAGAGAATGAATGATAAGGAGAATGAAAAACAGAAAAGAATGAATGAAAGAAAAAGAGATTTAATGGAAATATGAAAAGAAATGGATGAATGGATGAAAAAATAAAAATGAAGCAATTAATGAGAAATTAGAAAATGAATGAAAAAGAAAGAAAAATTGAAAATAGGAAAGAAAGAGTGAAAGCAAAAGAGAGTGAATGAAATAGAACTGAAAAGAAATATCAAATGAATGAATGAAACAGAAAAATGTGAAGACACTAACTGGAGATTAATGCAAATCAGAAAAGAATGAATGGAAAAGAGAGCACAAATGATCCAAGGAAGATGGAATGGAAAATTGGAAAGAAGGGAAGAAAAGGGACAATGAATGAATGAATGAGAGATGAGAGGGAACGAAAGAATGAAAAAGGAAAGAACAAATGCAGTAAAACAGAAAAGGGGGGAAGAGAGAGGCTGGAAAATAGAACATTTTGAATGAGAAAGAAGAAGAGAATGAGTGGGAAATGGGAAATGGGAAATGGGAAAGAAAGAAAGAAAGAAAGAAAGAGAAAGAAAGAAAGAAAGAAAGAAAGAAAGAAAGGTGTTTATGTGCTGGGGGGTATTACAGTATAACACCCCCACACACACACACACACGTGGTGTCTCTGCCTGCTGCCTGTGGCGGGGGGGGGGGGGGCACTGGCAGATCAGGTCAGGGGGCCAGGGGCACCATTTGCTCGTCTTTTAGCACTTGAGGGTCGCGTGCTTTGTTGCTTGTCGGCTCAGCTCACGGCAGCCCCCCCGGGCTCTGGGCACCCACCAGCCCCTTCAGCCAGGGCCCCCCATTCTCCTCCTATGCCCGGGGCTCGGTGTGTATCTGTACTTTGGTATTAGCTGCATCAGGCTCCGGTGTTTGCTGCATCCAGGCATCAGGCCCAGGGTGTTAGTACCAATACTGGGGTATTGGCTGTTGCAGGCTCCAGGTGTTAGTACCAATACTGGGGTATTAGCTGTTGCAGGCTCCGGGTGTTAGTACCAATACTGGGGTATTAGCTGTTGCAGGCTCGGGGTGTTAGTACCAATACTGGGGTATTAGCTGTTACGGGCTCAGGGCGTTAGTACCAATACTGGGGTATTAGCTGTTGCAGGCTCCGGGTGTTAGTACCAATACTGGGGTATTAGCTGTTGCAGGCTCCAGGTGTTAGTACCAATACTGGGGTATTAGCTGTTGCAGGCTCCGGGTGTTAGTACCAATACTGGGGTATTGGCTGTTGCAGGCTCCGGGTGTTAGTACCAATACTGGGGTATTAGCTGGAGCAGGCCCAGGGTGTTAGTACCAATACTGGGGTATTAGCTGTTGCGGGCTCAGGGCGTTAGTACCAATACTGGGGTATTAGCTGTTGCAGGCTCGGGGTGTTAGTACCAATACTGGGGTATTAGCTGTTGCAGGCTCGGGGTGTTAGTACCAATACTGGGGTATTAGCTGTTGCAGGCTCGGGGTGTTAGTACCAATACTGGGGTATTAGCTGTTGCAGGCTCCGGGTGTTAGTACCAATACTGGGGTATTAGCTGTTGCGGGCTCAGGGTGTTAGTACCAATACTGGGGTATTAGCTGTTGCAGGCTCCGGGTGTTAGTACCAATACTGGGGTATTAGCTGTTGCAGGCTCCGGGTGTTAGTACCAATACTGGGGTATTAGCTGGAGCAGGCTCAGGGTGTTAGTACCAATACTGGGGTATTAGCTGTTGCAGGCTCCGGGTGTTAGTACCAATACTGGGGTATTAGCTGGAGCAGGCTCAGGGTGTTAGTACCAATACTGGGGTATTAGCTGTTGCAGGCTCCGGGTGTTAGTACCAATACTGGGGTATTAGCTGGAGCAGGCCCAGGGTGGGTTGGGGTGTGTAGGACCCGGAGACGTGTGGGTAGGGGGCGAGGTAGGAAGGGGGAAGATACTCGCGGCGGAAGGAAATAAACGAGTGGAAGCCATGGTGAGAAATTGAAGGGCTCTGAATGTTTTTGGCTAATGCTGTAGGAAGGGTTAAAAATTATGTGATCCTTTGGTCTAACCCTTAGACCCTGCTCCCCTTCTAAAGCCAGGGATAGAACCCAGGAGTCCTGGCCCGCCACCCCCTCCCCCACTCTAACCAAAAGGAGTGGGGTCTAGTGGTTAGAGTGGAGGAAGGCTGGGAGCCAGGACTCCTGGGTTCTCTCCCCGGCTCTGGGAGGGGAGTGGGGTCTAGTGGTGAGAGCGGGGGAGGTCTCTTTAGAAAATAACCTCCAGTTTCACAGCTCGCCCGGCCGTTTCCCCTTCTCCCTGGAGGTTGAACGAATCGGAGCCGCGCGGAGGTAATAAAACTCTGCTTTCAGCAGGGCCGTCGGCTCGCGTGGAGGCCGGGACCCCGGGGCTTGTAAACTGGGCAAAGGGGCGGGATGGTGGATCTCGTAAACCCGGGACCTGACTGAAAGCAAACAAACCCCGGCTGATCCGAGGGCTGCGAACTTGGGGCCCTGGGGGAACAGGCCCCGGGCGCTCGCCTGGTTGGGGAGCGCGTGGTGAATGCTGTGGAGAGGTGAGACGCCGGCGTGGATGCTTTTGGGGGGCAGGCGGGGGGCGGGCTGAGACTTTTCGGGGCTGGAATGAAGCAGGACGGGAGGCGGGAGGCAGAGGTGCTGGGACTCGGGGTGCTGGGGGGCCCCTGGCTTGCCGTAGTTTCCATCATACCCAGGGTTTGCAGTTTGGTTCAGTGGCTCGCAGCACCCCGGTGGGCGAAGGGCTGGATACTCGTGGTGAGCGGGCAGGTGGGGACGGCGACGCGTGGCCGACCGCGGCCCCGAGCTGGGTGCGTTTCGGACACATGTCCGGGGTTTAAGAGCCTTTGCAGGGGGGAAAAGCCAATGGCCTGGAACGGCTCGTAAGAGCGACCAAGGAGTGCGGCGAAAGGGGAATAAATCAGCAGAGTCCAGAGGTGGGAATATTAACAAATAGTAACACAGAGTTGCCGAGATTCATTAATAATGATCATGAAATAACTAAACAGCAACGTAACGTCCTTAACGACAGAGAGCTTAACAGTGTGGAATGTGCAGGAACATAATTAATCCTGTTAAAAAACTCTGTACGTGCTAATAGTGATCATCCTGCCAGCCGAGTATTAATAACACCTGAGAAATGTATATTAATAATGACAAAGGCCGATAACGTGTCATAATAACAGCAGAAGAAAACCTAAGTTAATATTCATAATATTAAATAACCTAGAATTGTTCATAATAGTGATTGTTATTATTAGACTAATAGTTATAACTAATACACACCAGATAAAACATAATATAAATAATAAATAGCCTAAAATTTTTGTTAAGAATTATTATCCTTAGTATTAGCCTGGAATTCATAATAATAATTAATCAATAGTCTTGAATTGTTAATAGGAATGATCATGGTTACACTAGCATTCAGAGCAAGTAATTAATTGATTAATAGCCCAGAATTGTTAATAAGAGTTATTATTGCTAGACTAGAATTCATAATAATTGATCAATAGTTTAGGCTTGTTAATAAGAATTATTATTATACTAGAATTAATAATAAATTAATTGATAGCTTTGAATAATTGATCATCAGATTGATGATTAGTCTAGAATTATTATTACTACTTATATTTAATAAACATCGCATAAATGCTAATATTAATAATAAATGAGCTAGAACTGTTAACAATATTAATTATTTATTAATAAATTAGAATGATTAAGTACTTATTGTTATTTATTGATATATGATTATTACATTATTATTGTACCCATCTAAAATGAGTAGTAAGTACTTATTATTTACTAATGTAGAATGATTATTAATAAGTAATTGATACCATACACTTGTTAATAACAAATAATAGCCCATGATGGTTAATACATAATTAATAGTCAGATTGTTAATAATAACATGAGTAAAATATAATACATTTATAACTATTTATTGACAGTTTAGAACTATTATTAATAATTAAAATAGCTTAGAATTGTTCATAATAATCAAAGACCACTTTAGATATTTAATCATCATCATAATAATAATAATTGTTATTATAATTAAATAATACTAATAATTATTATTATAGAAGAAGAAATGCCTGTGATGGTTGTTACAAATTTGGAATAAACAGTATTGTGAGGTTGGAACAGTACCAATAATTAATAATCCATTTGACTAGGAATAACAACAATTTATTGTACTTTAAGATTTTTATTAATAAATTATATTTTAAATGTTTAATAAGCTTAATAAAAGAGTAGCCTAGGCTAATTGGTAGTAGAAATAATTAATTATAATAAATAATTAGCTCATGATGTTTAGTAATAACATCAATACATAATAAGTGATTATAAATAAATTATGAATAATAAATAATTAGCCTATGTTTTTTAGTAATAATACTAAGTCTAGAGGGTTAGAAACTGCATTAATAAATAGTGGTGTATAATTGTTTATAAGAATAAATAGCTTTTGATGGTAGGTAAAAATATTAATGCATAAGAACTGAACATAAGTAAGAAACTATAGCTTATATTTGTAATAATAAATTAATAAGTAGCTAATTAATAATTAGTAATAGGCACTGGTAGGTCATAGAATATTCATTTGTAATTATATAAGATTGTTAGTGATATAAATTATATCTTAGAATTGTTAATAATATATTAAAATAATTATTATAAGTGATAAATTACCTCTGATAGTTCATAAATCAAACATTTAATATATAATCATTTACATTTCTTAGTAATAAAAGTAATACATTATCACTTGTAGTTGTTAGTAATACACTAATAATTAGTTATAATAAATAGCCTCTGATCGTTCATAAACATTACTCTATAATAATTTAAGATAGCTAGTAATATTAATAAATTATAGCTTAGACTTGTTGATAAATTAATGATTAGTTTATAATAGTAATTAGTAAGTAGTAATAATAGTCACTGATAGTTCATAAAATATGACTCTCTAATGTAAGATTATTAATGGCATTAATTAATTATATTTTAGCATTGTTAATATTAATTAATAAATAATCCCTTGTAGTTTACAAAATAATAATCTATAATAATGTGATTGTTAGTAATAATACTAATAAACTATAGCCTAGAGTTGCTAATAATAAAAATAGTTATAATAATTAATAAATGTACTATATGATATTATTAAATATTAATCTACAATAACTAAATCTTTGTAGTGATAATGTTAATACATTATAGCTTAACATTGTTAATAGTAACACATTCATAGTTAGTTAGTAGTTAATGAGTTAAGTATTTATACATTGATGAGGATAATATTAATAATTAATAGCTTACTGTTGCCGCTGCTAATACTCAAGCCAGAGTTTATTTCGTTTAGTCAGACGACTTCAAATTGCTTTGCTAATTGCAGTAATTACACATCCTGGCCTGTAGGGGCTAGAAATAATTTCCTTGTTTCATAGGCCCAGAACCTCACGGCTGTGTGGGGGACCTAACAGCTATTGGCCCCATCAATGGGGTGACAGCCAATTTACCCCAGCTGGGGATCTCCCCCCGCACCCCATCCCATGCGTCCAGTCCTATTGGAATTAGGCACCTAAATCCATGTGACTATCTGGGCTATAGAGTTTAAGGGCGGCCGGGCGGGACCGGCAGAGTGTCTGCTCTGCCCTGCTCAGCAGAGACTTTCCCCCAAATGCCCCCATGTGGAGCCCAAGATCGGAGGTAGAACAAAGCGCCACAACCTTGGGGGGCAGAAACGTTGGGCCGTGGGCCCAGAGCAAGCGTGACGAACACCACGCCGAAATACCAGGGAGAGCTCGCTTGGAGAACCGGTGCTGGTTACCCACCGAGAACAGGGCTCATGAATGTCTCATGTCACTATATTACGTTGAAATTGTCCTCGGTAATCCGGGCGATACATCATGGCACAATTCCTCGCTGTTGTTGTTTTCTGTTCTTCTTACGTGGCATCTCCCTTACTGGAGGTTTGCAGGCACAGTGGGGCCTGTTCTCTACCATCCTCTGCTCATCTCTTTGGTCCTTGGAGCCATCCAGGGAACATGTCGTTAATCCAATGTCTTCTTTTTCTACTGTGTGTTCTTCTGCCATCGATTTCCGGTGCCTGTAAACGCGCCTCGCCCACCGAACCTCTTAAAATGGTCCCAGCAAATCAAATCTTTCTTTTGCTAAGATCTCTGCTAGCGTTTGCCGAGTCCCGGTCTTCTCCCGTCCTTGTTCGTCCGTTACTCCGTCCGCCCATAATATTTGCAGAATTCACGGATAGCACTATAAGTTGACCCATTGTAATTGCTTTGGTCTCATTTATTTGAATGTCCCTATTTCACAGCCGTGATTTCAGTCAGACCAATTTCAAAGACAGTTTATTTATATTCAGCGTTTCATATGACCAACAATTATTTTATATCATGTATTATTTAATTTAAATTGATAATACAGGCAATACATCGTTACTTATGATTCTTCGTGGCTATTATTATCTTATATCACCAATAGCTACTTTATATCATTTATTATTTAAAGTATTTCTATTATTAAACTATTATTGGTCATACAAATGATACATAACTGCTAATGATTCATTTTTATTTATACCTGCCTCTGGACATTTCCACTGCGTGCATCCGAAGAAGTGGGTATTGACCCACGAAAGCTGATGCTCCAATACCTCTGTTAGTCTATAAGGTGCCACAGGACCCTTTGTCGCTTCTGCAGATCCAGACTAACACGGCTGCCCCTCTGATATTTTTATTTATGTTATCAATACTTACTATTATTTTATGTACTTTATTATTCATTTGCATTATTATTCAACTCAAATGGATAGTAGTAGGTGCTATGCAATTGCTTTGAAATATCCTAAAATCAAACTCTACTAAGTTCTGAAGCAACATTTTTCTTATTTTGTTTCTGCGCGACAGGGCCCCGATCCTGGTGACTCTGTGTCTGGGCAGCGCCTGGCCCGACGGGGCCCCGATCTCGGTGACTCTGTGTCTGGGCAGCGCCCGGCCCGACGGGGCCCCGATCTCGGTGACTCTGTGTCTGGGCAGCGCCTGGCCCGACGGGGCCCCGATCTCGGTGACTCTGTGTCTGGGCAGCGCCCGGCCCGACGGGCCCCGATCCTGGTGACTCTGTGTCTGGGCAGCGCCTGGCCCGACGGGGCCCCGATCTCGGTGACTCTGTGTCTGGGCAGCGCCCGGCCCGACGGGGCCCCGATCTCAGTGACTCTGTGTCTGGGCAGCGCCTGGCCCGACGGGGCCCTGATCTCGGTGACTCTGTGTCTGGGCAGCGCCCGGCCCGACGGGGCCCCGATCTCGGTGACTCTGTGTCTGGGCAGCGCCTGGCCCGACGGGGCCCCGATCTCGGTGACTCTGTATCCAGGCAGCGCCCGGCCCAACGGGGCCCCGATCTCGGTGACTCTGTATCCAGGCAGCGCCCGGCGTGACGAGGCCCCAAATCCGATCTCAGTGAGTCTCTTTTCCATGTGCTAGTCCAGAGCAGGAACTAATAAGCATCAGAGCGTGGCCACTAGCGAGTTACCACGATACGATCCCCAGAGAGTTCGGGGCAGCGCAGAACAATGTTTATCTTTCCCTCAGCGGGGTAAAGCTCTCACTGGAGAGCTGGGAAATGTGACCCCGCTAGCTCGGGGAGCAGGGAAAGACCAGTCAGTGCTTTGAAGATTTAAAGCATTAGGAGACCAGGCACACAGCTAGTGTCACTCGGCCGGAACCCCACTGGGGTCACTGGGGCTGATTTACCCCAGCTGAGGATCTGTGACAAAGCTGAGAACAAGTGGGGCAGGGTCCCTGTTCTCTGCTGAGTGTCTCTGGTCTCAGAGTGGCACCAGGGTGCAGCCGGGTTGGAGTGGGCAGCGGGGCACGGAAGAAATCCAGGATCTGCGCCCCCGGCTTTCTCCCCCCACTTAAAGTCTGCCCCTCGGGAGCTGGGTAATGAACTATTGCACCTGATGTATCAGTCGGTGCTGGTCGTTTGTTACCTAGCAGCAGTTTTATTGTTCCTCTGATGTATTTACCTGACTTAGTCAGTCATTATCTAATCTATCTATCCCCACCTACCCCATCTAATCTATCTATCTATCTACCCCCATCCACCCCATCTATCTATCTATCTATCTAGCTATCTACCCCCATCCACCCCATCTATCTATCTATCTATCTATCTATCCCCATCCACCCCATCTAATCTATCTATCTATCTACCCCCATTCACCCCATCTATCTATCTATCTAGCTATCTACCCCCATCCACCCCATCTATCTATCTATCTATCTATCCCCATCCACCCCATCTATCTATCTATCTATCTATCTATCTATCTATCTATCTATCTATCTATCTATCTACCCCCATCCACCCCATCTATCTATCTACCCCCATCCACCCTATCTATCTATCTATCTATCTACCTATCTATCCCCACCTACCCCATCTAATCTATCTATCTATCTACCCCCATCCACCCCATCTATCTATCTATCTAGCTATCTACCCCCATCCACCCCATCTATCTATCTATCTATCTATCCCCATCCACCCCATCTATCTATCTATCTATCTATCTACCCCCATCCACCCCCTCTATCTATCTATCTATCTATCTACCCCCATCCACCCCATCTATCTATCTATCTATCTATCTACCCCCATCCACCCCATCTATCTATCTATCTATCTATCTATCTATCTATCTATCTACCCCCATCCACCCCATCTATCTATCTATCTATCTATCTATCTATCTATCTATCTATCTATCTATCTATCTACCCCCATCCACCCTATCTATCTATCTATCTATCTATCTATCTATCTATCTATCTATCTACCCCCATCCACCCCATCTATCTATCTATCTATCTATCTATCTACCCCCATCCACCCCATCTATCTATCTATCTATCTATCTATCTACCCCCATCCACCCTATCTATCTATCTATCTATCTATCTATCTATCTATCTATCTACCCCCATCCACCCCCTCTATCTATCTATCTATCTATCTACCCCCATCCACCCCATCTATCTATCTATCTATCTATCTACCCCCATCCACCCCATCTATCTATCTATCTATCTATCTATCTATCTATCTATCTACCCCCATCCACCCCATCTATCTATCTATCTATCTATCTATCTATCTATCTATCTATCTATCTACCCCCATCCACCCTATCTATCTATCTATCTATCTATCTATCTATCTATCTATCTACCCCCATCCACCCCATCTATCTATCTATCTATCTATCTATCTACCCCCATCCACCCCATCTATCTATCTATCTATCTATCTATCTATCTACCCCCATCCACCCTATCTATCTATCTATCTATCTATCTATCTATCTACCCCCATCCACCCCATCTATCTATCTATCTATCTATCTATCTATCTATCTACCCCCATCCACCCCATCTATCTATCTATCTATCTATCTATCTATCTATCTATCTATCTATCTATCTATCTATCTATCGTGCCTACACTTGCCCCCTATACTCACATGTGGATTTGGGATGGAAGGGGTGTATGGGAAGTTATGGAGGGGTCTGTTGAGGGATGAATGTATGGAAGGCGGGATGTGTATGGGTGGTGGATGGATGGATGGAGCAGGGTGTGTGAGGGGATGGATAAATTAGATAGAACCACTCTAGAGCCCACTAACCACTGAGGAAAGTTGTTTGGATTCTGATCTCAGTTCCGTAGGGTCAATTCGGAGTCACTCCTGATTGCAGTAGCGCAGTAGCGGCGCCAGGGTTATTGCCGCCCTAGGCGGCAGCGCTCCTCCGCCATAATCGGCGGCGCTTCGGCGGCAGCTCCTGTGAAGCTGCGTTCTCGGCGGCGTTTCTGCGGCTGCTTTTCTTGCCGCCGAATCGCCGCCGGGAAATGAGTTGCCGCCGAAATGCCACCCCCCAAATCCTGCCGCCCTAGGCAACTGCCTAGGGTCGCCTAGTGGAAGCGCCGGCCCTGCAGTGGGGGCAGGGCCAGATTCTGATCTCAGCTCCCTGGGGTCAATTCGGAGTCACTCCTGATTGCAGTGGGGGCAGGGCTGGATTCTGATCTCAGCTCCCCGTGGTCAATCTGGAGTCACCCCAATTGCAGTGGGGGCAGGGCCAGATTCTGATCTCAGCTCCCTGAGGTCAATTCGGAGTCACTCCTGATTGCAGTGGGGGCAGGGCAGGATTCTGATCTCAGCTCCCCGTGGTCAATCTGGAGTCACCCCAATTGCAGTGGGAGCAGGGACGAATTGTGATCTCACTCCATAGCGGAACAGCTTCTGGTTTAAGTTCAGTCGAAGGGGTCCAATCCTGCTAACGTACAGGACGTGAGCACTCCCCCCAGCCAAATCCCTCCCTTCCTAAATCTCTACCCTGGAACCTGCCTCTGAAAACCTGCCCCCTAATGTTGGGGAGGAGAAGCTGCAACATTTTTTCAACCAGAAAATTTTTGGGTGGGGGGTGAGAAGCACAGCTTTCGTGCCAGGGAAACAATTTGTGGATTTGTGTCAATTTCGCTCAATCCTTCTGGTCCAAGAAAAGAATGGGGGAAAAAATTGCCCCCCCCCCCAATGTTTTGTTTAGACATTTTCTACCCAAATCACTTTGCTTTTTCAATTGAAAGCATCTCTTCCTTCATAATGCGCCTTGTGTTTTTAAAAAGACTCAGCATTGAAGGGAGACGTTTCCTTCAACCCGAATCAAAAACAATTCCAACTTTTGGGTGCAATGAAAATGCCACCAAAACAATTTTTTTTAACTAAAAATAAAATTTCCCCCTGATTCATCAGAAGAACCAGAAAGTCTGTTTGTCACCCAGCTCATGAGAGGAACAAATTCAAAAGGTCCTAGCTCAGTTATTCTCAAACCGGAGTACAAATACCCCCAGGGGTACACGGAGATCATCCAGATATTTGCCTAGTTTTCCAACAGGCGACATAAAAAGCCCTAGCGAAGTCCATACAAACTAAAATTTCCTACAGACAATGACTTGTTCATACAGCTCTATATACTATCCATGGAAATGTAAGTACAATATTTATATTCCAGTTGATTTATTTTATAACGATGTGGTAAAAACGAGAAAGTCAGCCGTTTTCCACTAATTGTGTGGCTGTGACGCTTTTGTATTCTTAACTCTGATTTTGGAAGCACGTCGTTTTTAAGTGAGGTGAAACTTTGGGGGCGCGCAAGACAAATCAGACTCCTGAAAAGGGTCCTGTCATCTGGAAAGGGGTGAGAACCACTGGCCTAGCTCATGGGATTTTCTGTAGGCATGGGTGTGATCTTCTGCAAAGTTGAATCTTAGCGAAGTGAAGGCGAAGGTGTGACTTGATCCTAGTCTAGAAGTACTGATATGGGGAACAAAGATTGGATAAGGGGCTTGTTGATCTAGCAAAGATCTAACGTGGCTGGAAGCAGAAGCTGGATAAATTCCGCCTGGAAATAAGGTGTCCCAAGGAGGGTGATTAGCCGTTGAAATTGGGACAGTTCCCCACGGGTCGTGCTGGATTCTCCGTCACTGACAATTTTTCAGTCAAGGTGGGATGTTTTTCTAAGGGATGTTCTCAGGCCTGCGTTATCCAGGAGATCAGAGCTGATCACAATGGAGTCTAGAGAGTTTTTTTGGTGGGGGGGGCATTGGGGGATTGTTTTTAAATGATTTATGCTCCCCGTCGCTCTGCCCTACGGGGTGCCTCGGAACATCTGGCTCGGGGCGAGGGGGAATATTTTGGGGTTGGCGTGTGAAATGGAAAGGCAGCACAGTTGCTGATGTGAAGTTTGCTCCTTCCCCAGGACTCATCTTTCTTTCCAGGCACCAGGCCATTCATTAGCAATACACTTGCCGGTTCCTTCTCGGCCCAGGATCGAGGTTAGAGGCGGGTGGGGCAGTTAGGATTCTGCTCTCACTAACTCCGGGATTTCTGGCGGCGTACATGAGAACAGAATTGGGCCCGAAGGAAACCAATCGCAAAGGTCCTCAGCTGGTGGAAACGTATCATTTCATGTCTGGAGAAAGTTTATCTGGAATGAGGGAACTGGGCCAATTCTTTAGCTGACACGAGTGTTTTTTTCCCCCCGTGAAAGTCAGTGGATCGATGTCAGTTTACACACGGCTGACGATTTGGCCCAGTCTCGGTCGCCGAGAGGAGAAATAGATTTAACTCGGCCATCTGTTGTGGTTCTCCTGCGTTAACAGGTACAGCAGAGTGGTGGGGAAGTGGATTTTGTCTCTGTGAAATCCAAGAGGCCTGTTGCTTAGAAAAAACCCCCAAAAGATGGCAAACTTAAAAAAAGGCGTCTTCCCATTTTGTGGATCAATGAACATGATTTATGGGGGCGATTTTCACAAGTGGAAATTGAGTGTTTAGCTGCTGGTCGCACCTGGGATAACCCTCTCCTTTGGCCTCTGCTGTTTGGAGCCGTTTGATCAACACCAGCTGAAGATCTGATTCTTTTTAAATGACTTTAGCTGCAACAATCGTTTTTCACTGCGTTGCACGGCAGCCTGATTTCCGCGGCTGGTTGGGAACGGGACTTTCTGTTTTCTGGGAAATTCTGACATCTGGGGAAAGGCAGGGGTGGGGGGAGCCTGTTCGGAGCCTGAACCAAAAGCTGAAATTTCTAAATGTTCCACAAAACACAAATTCTGAATAATGTCAATTCCAGGCCCATCCGAATGGTTTGTTTGGAAAATATTTGAAACTTTTGATTTTTGATAAGGTTAAAACATTCCACAGTGACTTGATTGTTTTGATTCATTTTGTTTGGACTTTGCTATTTATATTCAGTCTTAAATATATATTCTGGAGATTACATCTTAAATACATACATATTCTATATATTACTTTATATATATAGTATATATATATTTATATATAATTGTAGAGCTTAAAATATATATAATATTAGAGCTTAACTATATTTATTTTTATATATAATCAGATCTTAAATATGTTTATTATATATATTAGACCTTAAATGTATATATAATATATCTTATATATGTTCTATAGATTATATTTAATATTATATTTAAATATGTTATATTAAATATATAAATTATAATATTAAAACAAAGAGACGACTGAGAGAGGACATGATCACAATGTACAAATACATGAAAGATTGTTACAAGGAAGAGGGAGAAAAATCGTTCTCATTAACCTCTGAGGATAGGACAAGAAGCAAAGGGCGGTTTAGGTTGGACATTAGGAAAAACTTCCTAACTGTCAAGGCGGTTAAGCACTGGAATAAATTGCCCAGGGAGGTTGTGGAATCTGCATCATTGGAGATTTTTAAGAGCAGGTTGGACAAACACTTGTCAGGAATAACATAATACTTAGCCCTGCACTGAGTGCAGGGGACTGGACTAGATGACCTCTCTAGGTCCCTTCCAGTCCTACGATTGTATGATTCTATGAATGATACAATATCATATGAACATAATAATAATATAATATAAAAGCTAAAACAAAATGCACCAAAATAATAAACTCAGAACGTTTCAATTTTATCAGAACAAAATGAGAAAGTTGAAACAATTCACCGGGGCGACTCCCTGTCTAAAATGTCCTTGAAATTGACACATTCCCCCACAATAATTTTGATTTCCACAAAACTGCAATTTCCAATAGAAACCGGATTGGGTGGAAAATATTTTTGACCCTTTCTAACAGCAAGTTTGTGTTGTTCTGGTAACACAAGTGAAGACCCACGCGTGTTTCGTTTCTTAAAGGATCCATTTTTTAATATAATTCTACCACGCAAACAAATTAAGAGATTTACGTGGCGCTCCTCAGGAAATCCATCCTTTCGTCACAGAAGAATCACTGACGGTTTGAGGAGGGGGCGTTGTATTTTCCCTATGTAGCAAGGAGCTTGAATCTGGACTTTGAGGGCATAATTGGAGCTCATCTTTTACTTTGGAGCTGTGATTTGTGCTTGCATCATAGTGAAAAATGTACTTCATTCCCCCGCCTCACACAATTCCTGTCATTGTAAGTGGGACTTGCCATAAAAACAGGTGCAAAAAAAGGTCAAAACTAATGCGGTGGTTGAGCGGTGGGTGTTTTTGTAAAATCCAAGATGCCTGTTGCTAAAAAACCGGCGGCAAATTTCAAAAATGATCTTGCCGTTTGTGCAGTCTAGGCTGCTGCCTTACCGCTGATGTTTTAGAAGGAGTTTACTGGTTTGCCCTCATTCATCACAGCTGAGGGTCTGGTCCCAGAGACTAGAAAAAAACCCATACATTTTACTTTGAATTCTGAAATGGGAGAGCAAGCCCAAGAAAATTCCGACAGAAGCATCTTTGCTGAGTGAATCCCTGATCCTAAAAACTGATCGCAAACTTGGGCGCAGTATTTCAAAGCACCTGTTTGGTTGGTTGGTTTTTTAGAAGCACGGGTTTGGGGATTTAGGTATTTTTGAAACCCCCTACAAATAAAACCCTTGCCTCCCCGATTTGAATCCCTGAATGTTATCCAGATTCTGACATGTTGGGGTAGTGTTTAACAGAAGGCCGTCCCGGTTTCTTTTCGCTTGATTTCTATATACAAGGCAGTGTCATGCTATTTGAAAAATATCTCTCTGCCAAAGGAGGTTCTTCTTGACAGCCTTCGGTGATGGCAGATGGTGAAACAGAAGGAAAATCTGGGGTGGTGATGGGGGAAGGTGAAGGTTACGGGAGGAGCGGAAAATCGAATTTGGAAAGTTCCGATCGTTAGGGAGGAATCAGAGGGAAAGGGAGGGTTTGGAGGGGGGGATGTTTTTTTTTTTAAAGGAGGAGGGTTTTAAGAGAGAAGAAGATGAGACGAATGAAAGATGAGGGGGGAAAGTCTAAGTGAGTGAAGAAAAGTTGAAATAAACGGAAAGAGGCCTTTTGGGGCTGTAAAAGAAACGTCAGCAGGGCCTGGTCCTCCGCGGGTGGGAATCCAAGGAAGCGACGTTGGTTGATCCGGTGACACCTTCCTCAGGCGGTGCGGTTCCGGCTGAGTCCCGGTGGATTTTTTAGAAGAATAGCAGGGCCGTATTTTCAAAAGCACTTCAGTTCCTTTGGAGCCTTCGGTCCCGCCGAAAGTCAGAGGGACCAATTTTCAAAGGTGTTTAGGCGACATTGGAAAACTTGAATCCCAGCTTTGATTTTAAACTCCCCCCACGCGCATTTTGACAGGATTGTTTCTGGTCTATGCTGGTGTTTGAGAGAGAAGAGTCAGACTCCCCCCGCCACCCCCCGGCCACACCTTTGCTCTGGTCAGTTTCCCTCTCTGGGTTTTTCTAGCCTACAGCCAGAGAAGGTTTCTTATTTCAGGGAAATCATGTCCCTGGGTTTATTAATCACTCTGGTGGCTAAGTGGCCCCGGATCCTGATGGGACTAACTCGGAACTCAGCACGGGAATTCCTGGGCGTGGGCCTCTGCCGTGGGCCCGATCGGATCAGACGTGTGCGGTTCTCGCGCCTTCATCTGAAGCAGTGACGGGCTCAGCCCGCGGCTCGTGAGCTGCCGGTGGCTCTTTAACGTGTCTCCTGCTCTCTGATGTTAAAACGCGGTGTGATTCAATTATTAACCAATCTAAGGGCTGGTCCACACTGGCGGCGGGGGGGGGGGGGGGGGATCGACCTAAGATACGCAACTTCAGCTACGTGAATAACATAGCTGAAGTCGAACTATCTTAGTTCGAACTTCAAAGCACTTACCGCGGGTCCACACGCGGCAGGCAGGCTCCCCCGTCGACCGCGCTTCCTCCTCTCGGCGAGCAGGAGTTCCGCAGTCGACGGCGAGCGCTTCCGGGATCGAGTTATCGCGTCTAGACAAGACGATAAATCGATCCCAGAAGATCGATTACTACCCGCCGAATCAGGCGGGTAGTATAGACGTACCCTTAGTTATTAACCCATCTGGATGCTTTTACTGTGTTCTTCACCAGTTCCGTTATCAACTTGCACTAAGTTCTTAACTCCTTTGCGGCGAGGATTGTAGATCTCTCTCTCTCAACTTAAATATTTCCCCGTCAGACTGTTTAAATGCGAGTAGTACTGTAGTAAATGGAACAAGGAGTTCACACCGCGATGGCTCTTTCAGATAATGCTGATCGCTGATTCGGCTCCTGATTCCCCGAGGTCTGAGTGTCACTGATAAGAAGCATCGGCTCTGGCCGTTGTCAGGGATGGGACACTGGGCTAGACAGGCCAGACTCCGTTCCGGCCCACCTTGCCTGTGCCTAGGATTCCCCTTTGACTCGCCCTGGGGTAAACCGGCTGGGGATCGGGTCGCGTTGACTCCAATGGAGCTACGGCTGATTGACGCCGGCTGGGAATCTCGCCCAGAAGTAGCTCGAAGCTGATCTGGCAGGTCACAGGGTCGGGCCCCTCGTCCCCACCTGCCTCCCGGCTGCAGGGCTGACAGTGCCGGCGAGGAGAGTGTGGGTTGTTAGCAGCAGAGACGGGACGCTGAGCAACCGATCTCGCCGCGGAGAAGCGAGGGGGACTCCGGTTTTTGCTGTATGTGTCTGTCTGTTTCCTCCTAGGCGTACCTCCTTGTCCGACCCCGGGAGGGGAGGGGGGGGATCTGATCACGAGCTGTGGTAATATCCGTCGGTTACTTAGCTGTGTTAGCGCAGGGTCTCCGAGGCCTGGCAGAGATCGGGGCAGCCTGGATCCCTGGGCACCGGGCACACGCATCGGACAGGGCCGCGGCATGGCCCTTTCTGCCGGGGCTTGGCCAGCGCTGGCTCTGAGCCATGCAGTGTCCGGGCAGGGGAGTTTCAGGATAGGCAGATGCTTCAGGTGTTTGGTTCGGGTGGGTGGGTTTCCTCTTTGTTTAAAAGAAAGAGCGCTCCAAAAAAGTTTTTTTGGGTGTGGGGTTGTTTTGTTTTTGCTTGGGTGTTGTTTTTTGGTGTGCTGGGTGGTTGTTGTGTGTAGGTTTGTGTGTGTATAGTTGGTTTTGCCTGTGTGTAGGTTTGTGTGTGAGTGTGTTTTTGCTTGGATGTAGGTTTTGCGGGGGGGGGGCGGGTGTTGGTTTTAGCTGTCTGCTTGTTTTTTTGTGAGGGGTGTTTGTCCTACGTAGGTTTGTGTGTGTGGTGTGTTTTGTGTGTACTTTTGGGGGGAGGGGTGTATGTGATTTTTTGCTGTCTAGTTGCTTGGGGAGGGTTGTCATGTGTAGCTTTTCAGGGGGCTGTACGGTTCTTTGAGCTCGTGTGTAATTTTTGGTGGGTGGGTGTGTATGTGTCTTGTTTTTTGCATGTGCGTGTGTGTTGATTTGCGTCCTTCCGGAGTTGTGAGATGCCACAACCTCACCAGTGTCTCTGGGCCCGTCCTTTTCTTCCACCTCTCGGGAAGGACAGTCTGGACTGGAAAGATTTATTGAGCAGCTAATCAAACGAGGTTCAGCTCCCCTGCGCGGTTCGTTAGTGCTGACAACACGCTGCTGGTCATTTATTGGCGAACATGGGGGCACAGATTGAAATGGGGGAGGTTGGAGAAAATGCCACCGCTAAACAGAGGAGCAAAAACCCCACGAGTTCCTGATCCAGAGCCCTCAATGTTCCCTGTCCCGTTCTGGCACACTGGATTCAGAGATTCAGACAAAAATACTGAAGTGTTTCAGTGTATACTTTATAGAGCAGCATAAACAAGTAATTGTATGAAACGTTAGTTTGTACTGACTTTGCTGGTGCATTTTCTGTCACCTGTTGCAAAACTAGGCAAATGTCTGCATGAGCTGATGTACCCCCTGGAAGACTTCCATGTGCCCCCAGGGGTACATGTATCCCTGGTTGATAACCACTGCTTCAGATCCCCAGCCATCTGTATAACCCAGATATTCAGTGTCACCCACTTACCCCCCCGTGTCTCTCTCCCCCACGTTCCCGCGGCACCACCTTGCAGTCTGTAACAGTATTGTTATGGGTTATTAGGCACCCATGAACAGTTCTTAAGATTTGTAAGTAATGAAGAGCAGGGCGAGATTTTCCTAGCAATCAAAAATTGCTTCTCTGTACAAAGGATTGCTAAGGTGAGTAGCGTTTAAAAGTTAGTTATGAGTAAAGATCAGGGATAACTGAAGAAGAAAAATTATCACACACATGATTACAGATCCTAATACATTTTAGATATTAGTTATTAACAAACAGCAACACTAGGTTTTAATAATGAGTCACAATTGTTGCTGTACACAAATGATTGCAAATAGGAATAGAATTTAAAGATTAGTTAGTAATAAAGATAAGGGATCAACTTGAATAATTCTTAATAATTACACACATGATTACAAATCTGAATAGATTTTCAATAGTAGTAATTAATAGAAAGCAAGGATGGGTTATAATAATGGTTAATAACGGCTGTCATACATGGACAATTGTTAACATCATGACTATCTTTTCAGTATTCACAGTAAAGAGCAACGGTAGGTATTAATATTACTATTTGCTGTTGTTTATACACAAATGATTGCTGAAATGCAGAGCTTGTAAATATTAATAATAAAGAGGAATGATAGGGTCTAATAATAAATCATTGTTACTCATTACAAACTAATTGCTACTATCATTAATAGAGTTTGAATATTAGTAAGGTAGGTTTTAATAATGATTTTCACATTGTTTATACACAATTATTAATCATCTGAATTGCTTTTAAATATTACTATTAAAAGGGAGTGGTGACTGAAAACAACACCAGCTTTTAATAGCAATTGATAATTACTGTCAGTTGTACATCTATTATATCTATATATTATATTATACAATAATACTGTCAGTAATAGGTGTAATATTTAATAATCACTACTGAATATGACATTGTTAATCATGTTAATTTTATGGTGTTAATATTCATTACCATGACTTTTTGTTTTAGTCATTCATAATGCATTACTAATAATTAGTGCATATGTATTAACAATGGCTAATAGCACCAATTTATTCACAGTTGGTAATTGTAATGGATTATTTGTTATTTGCTGTTATTCCATTTATTAATTAATATAATTATAGTTAATTGTAGGCAATTAACTATAATGTGTGACAGCCATTATTAATCATTATTATAACCTATCCTTGCTTTCTATTAATTAATTGTCTTCAATTATTTGTTAGTATTTATTATTAATCAAATATTGGTTATATATAGCTCATTTATAGCATCACAATTTACCAAGTGCTATTCATTATTTGTTAATATTTAGTAATAGGACTAATATAACTACTTGTAACTTATAATAATTAAGCATTATTATATAAATAATTCCCAGTAATGGTGACAGATTCTTTATCAATAACAATAATTGCTTATTTATTAATAATAAATATTTATTAGCTGTTATTAATTGCACATTGTTTGTTATAAAGTAGTAATTGTCATGAAATGTTCATTGGTAATGATAGATTATTGCTAGTAATTATTGATTGCTAATTATTATACATTAATTGTCATTATTTATTAGTAAGTATTGCTAGTTAATTGTAAGTCATTATTAATGATTGCTAATTATTGGCAAGTGTTGTCACATTCATTAGCAATTATGAATTATTACCAGTAATTATTACTGATTGCTTAATTATTTGGTTGCAGTTAGTTGTAATTATTTATTAGAAAGTATTAATTGCCGCTAATTAAATTGTTGGCAATTGTCTATTGCTAATTAAGTGTTAGTAATTATTACTGGTGGCTAATTATTGCTGATTATTAATTTTTTTATTTGTTAGCTATTACTACTCGCCACTACATATTAATTGCTAATTATCAATAATTATGCATTAATTAACCATTGTTAGTATATATTAATCATTCCTAATAATCTGATTATGGATGGCCATTTATTATCAACACTGCTGCATAATTATTAATAAATATGTGTTGGCTATTAATATCACTCATGCTTTTAGCCATTAACAATTGATGACAATTATCAATTATGAAAATAAGAAAGAAAAACTTGTAGCACCTTAGAGACTAACAAATTTATTTCAGCATAAGCTTTCGTGGGTTAGTACCCACTTCATCGGATGCATCCGATGAAGTGGGTACTAACCCACGAAAGCTTATGCTGAAATAAATTTGTTAGTCTCTAAGGTGCTACAAGTTTTTCTTTCTTATTTTCATTTTGCTGACACAGACTAACACGGCTACTACACTGAAACCAATTATCAATTAGTTATTAATAATCATTAATGATTAGATAGCCATGATTAACCACAGTCCTTTAGCCCCCAGGAATAATGAACGACTTTCCATCCCAACCTGCTCGTTGAATTCAACAACATCCCAACCACGGCTCATTCTGGGTCCCAGATCCCCCCTCCCTCTCCGAACAGCCCCCCCAAAACCCAATGCCTACAGCTTCCCCCCCGCCCCACCCTGATCTCCCCCGGCCCAGTATAAGCTGCTCCCGGCTGGTGGCCTCCTGCACTTCTCCACTGGCCTCCTCGTCCTTCCCGCCGCTTTATTCTTCCCTCTTTTCTTCATTTCCTTCCGTCTTTCTTTGGTTCTTCTGGCTTTATATCTTTTGTCATTCTTTCCTCGGCTCTTTCCTCATCCATCCATCCATCCTTCCATCCATCCATCCATCCATCCATCCTTCCATCCATCCATCCATCCTTCCATCCATCCTTCCATGCATCCATCCATCCATCCATCCATCCTTCCATCCATCCCCATACCCCCATCCATCCATCCATTCATCCATCCATCCATCCATCCATCCTTCCATCCCCATACCCCCATCCATCCATCCATCCTTCCATCCCCATACCCCCATCCATCCATCCATCCATCCTTCCATCCATCCATCCTTCCATCCATCCCCATCCATCCATCCATCCATCCATCCTTCCATCCATCCATCCATCCATCCATCCTTCCATCCCCATACCCCCATCCATCCATCTATCCTTCCATCTATCCATCCATCCATCCATCCATCCCCATACCCCCATCCATCCATCCATCCATCCATCCCCATACCCCCATCCATCCATCCATCCCCATACCCCCATCCATCCATCCATCCATCCATCCCCATACCCCCATCCTTCCATCCATCCATCCATCCCTATACCCCCATCCATCCATCCATCCTTCCATCCAGCCATCCAGCCATCCAGCCATCCTTCCCTTTTTTGTGTCTCCGTCATTCTTCCGTCAGTTCCCATTTGTTCATCCTCTCTTTAATTCTTTCCTTCCTTCCTCCTTTTCTTTGTTTCTTCCCTTCGTCCGTTCATTCTTTCCTATATGTTTCCTTCACTCTTTTTCCTTCCTTCATTCTTTCCTTCAGCCGTCTGTCACGCTTTCAGGTGCAGTTTCTCTCCTTCATCCATTGCTTCTGTCCTTTATTTCTTTCCTTCATTCTTGTGTTTATTCTTTCACTCACACTTCACTTCATCCAAATCTTCTTTCTCCCGTCTGAACCTGAAATCAAATACAGGCAAAAAACTGCAAAAGTTCCAGCACCGCTCCAGCAAAGAGGGAGCTGAGAGACCTGTTAAACCCTTCGCTTAGCTCATCCCTCACCCGCTGGGTGCCTCTGTTGGCCACCTGTCACAGCCCATCTGATGCCTAGGTCTGCTCTAGTGATGGTGTCTGGGCAGCGCCCGGCCCGACGGGGCCCCGATCTCGGTGACTCTGTGTCTGGGCAGCGCCTGGCCCGACGGGGCCCCGATCTCGGTGACTCTGTGTCTGGGCAGCGCCCGGCCCGACGGGGCCCCGATCTCAGTGACTCTGGGTCTGGGCAGCGCCCGGCCCGACGGGGCCCCGATCTCGGTGACTCTGTGTCTGGGCAGCACCCGGCCCGACGGGGCCCCGATCTCGGTGACTCTGTGTCTGGGCAGCGCCTGGCCCGACTGGGCCCCGATCTCGGTGACTCTGTGTCTGGGCAGCGCCCGGCCCGACGGGGCCCCGATCTCAGTGACTCTGGGTCTGGGCAGCGCCTGGCCCGACGGGGCCCCGATCTCGGTGACTCTGTGTCTGGGCAGCGCCCGGCGCACATGAGGGTGAGTTTAGGGGGAAGGTTCAGGGGGAGGCTGAGAGCGAGTTTCGGCGGGCCAGGGGCGATAGGGTGCTTAGGAAGGGTCCCATCCAGCCGCCTCTGCCCTCCCATGCTCCCGCGCCATATCCCATTATTATTGTAGGTCCTACCCAATGATAGTATCCACTCCCTGGCAACCCAGGTGCTCCCTGGCTGAGGCCTCTGATCCAGGACCAGTAACCCCCAGCCAGGAGGGGCTGGGGGCTGGCGCTCGGGATGGGATGGGCCTCCCAGCCCTGCAGGAATATTAACAATTAGAGCTGGCCTCAGCAATTAGCAATCGGGAAAATCCGAGCTGGGCACCGACCCGCAGCTCCCAGCACCTCTGCCCCTCCTGGGGGCCTTCTCACTAGCTCCCACTGCCCTCCCAGTGCAAAGGGATAGAACCAAGGGGGCCTGACTCCCAGCCCCCCAACCGTCACTCTAACCACTAGCCCCCGTTCCCCTCCCAGCATTGGGGCTAGAACCCAGGCATCCTGGCTGCGAACTGACACCTCCCCCATCAGACCATGGGGAAGGTGTGGCGGGGGTGGGGGGGGAGTGTTTCCCACACTCCCCCGGGGTGATAAATAGCTGGAGGCAGCAACGGGATGGGCCCCAGTGTAAAATCCCAGCTGCAATGAATCAAACAGAAGAGCCTGCCGGACATGAAAGGGGCTGTGCTGGGGGGCGGGGGGAGCTGGGCCCAGCACGGGAGTATCCTGGCAGCGGCCAGATCTTGAGAGAGCGAGCGGATGGGACAGGAGGTTGTGCAGGGCACTGCTGCGGGGAAGCTCGCAGCACTGGAGTCCCTGGCTGGGGCACTGCTGCGGGGAAGCTCGCAGCTCGGAGGAGAGCACTCGGCAGGGAGCGGTTCCCGGCAGTTTGTATATTTTCCTGCCCTGGAGGGGCAGGGGCTGAGTTGGGGGGCAGGAGGCCCAGATGGGGGTGAAGGTGTTTACTTAACATGGAGCGCAGGAACGCAGCGAAAATCAAGAATTCGCGACGACTTAATCCCAGACTTAGCACCCCCGAGCCATCGATCAGTGTCCGAGAGACACAGGGAGGCAGAGACAGGTGTCTGGCCAGGCTAACGGAGAATAAGAGTATTTCCTTCTGGTCACAATCAGGCACCCGTCGAGCCGGGCGCTGCCCAGACACAAAGTCACCGAGATCGGGGCCCCGTCGGGCCGGGCGCTGCCCAGACCCAGAGTCACCGAGATCGGGGCCCCGTCGGGCCGGGCGCTGCCCAGACACAAAGTCACCGAGATCGGGGCCCCATCGGGCCGGGCGCTGCCCAGACCCAGAGTCACCGAGATCGGGGCCCGTCGGGCCGGGCGCTGCCCAGACCCAGAGTCACTGAGATCGGGGCCCGTCGGGCCGGGCGCTGCCCAGACACAGAGTCACCGAGATCGGGGCCCGTCGGGCCGGGCGCTGCCCAGACAGAGTCACCGAGATCGGGGCCCCGTCGCGCCGGGTGCTGCCCAGACAGAGTCACCAAGATCGGGGCCCTGTCGGGCCAGGCGCCGCCCAGACACAGAGTCACCGAGATTGAGGCCCCGTCGGGCTGGGTGCTGCCCAGACCCAGAGTCACCGAGGTCGGGGCCCCGTCGGGCCGGGCGCTGCCCAGACACAGAGTCACCGAGATCGGGCCAGGCGCTGCCCGCACACAGAGTCACCGAGATTGGGGCCCTGTCGGGCCGGGCGCTGCCCAGACACAGAGTCCCTGAGATCGGGGCCCCGTCGCGCTGGGCGCTTCCCAGACACAGAGTAGCCGAGGTTTTGGCCCCGTCGGGCTGGGCGCTGCATGGACAGAGTCGCCGAGGTCGGGCCGAGCGCTGCCCACACACAGAGTCGCCGAGGTTTTGGCCCTGTCAGACCGGGCGCTGCGCAGACACAGAGTCGCCGAGATCGGGGCTGGGCCAGGCGCCGCCCGCACACAGAGTCTCCGAGGTTTTGGCCCCAGTCCGAGCGTTACACAGGCACACAGAGTCTCCAAGCGGGAAACAGGACCCAGGCGTCACCGTTTTATCTCTGCGAATTTGTGGCTGCATCAGAACCAGTTCTCTGTGTGGAGTGAAAGGCGCCGGGCCCCGTTCCCCACCCCCTGAGCCAGCTGGTCCCTGCCCTGGGGCCAGATCGCAGCCGGCGCCCCCTAGTGGGGAAAGGCCCCGTGTCCCATCCCTGGTCCCCTGAACCAGCCGTTCCCACTGGAGATCCTTTGGGGCGGTGGCCGGCTGGGTGGGTGGGTGCCCTTTACCCCTCCTGTCTCAACCCAGAGGCCTCCTTAATCCTGAATTGACTCCAGCTGCCAGCGGACCCTCTCTCAGATCCACCCCTTCCCCGCCAGCCCCCCCAGGGAAGAGAGATGGGGGCTTGGGTGGGTTGGAGGGGGAGGGGGAATCGGGACAGAAACAAGCGGATGAGCCCTTAATAACCGTGAGAGTCTGGATTTAAAGGGCCTCTCCTCACAGCAGTCACGCACCCGGATTAGCGCCGAGCTGGGGCTGCCGGGGTGGGGGGCTGTTAACCTTTTCCAGGCTGGCCGCAGCCAGGACCGAGGCAGCGTGCAGCTAGCCTGGGGCGTGCTGATGCCTTGCCCCTCTGGGATGCCCGGAGATTGGCCTGCGATCCAAGCGACCGCCTGGGCCAGGGGTGGGAAACGGGCGGGTCCCAGAGCGGCAGAGGCTGGTTCAGGTGAGACAGCCCCAAATCCCGGTGTCCCCGGGCGGGCGAAAAGACCGGCTGGGGGAGGAACAGCTGAGACGGGTGGGCAGGATTAGCCCGGCCCAGAGGGGAGGGTGGGGGCGGATCCCAACTCAAGGGGGCTGTAAAGGGGTCGGGGATCAGCTGGGCTCCACGCGGGCTGGGGTCTGTTCGCGGCGAGGGAGATCCAGGGTGGATATCAAGAGACGGCTCGCAGGGGCCGGAACAGGGCACCCGCATCGGGCGTGGGGCCCAATTATTCTTGTAGGGCCAGGTTGGACAAACCCTCGTTGGGGTGGGCTCCGTCACCACGGTTCTGGTTCAGCGCCGGTGGGGATGGACTGGCCGCACTCCCCAGACCCTGCCGGCCCGCCGTTGCTATGAGCCCAGCTGTGTGAGCTAGGCCCTGTAGGAAGGAGCCTTCCCCCGCAACCCACTGAATTCCCGGCCAAGCTGAGCTGGGGGAGAAATTCATTCCTGCCCTGCTCACCCGCGATCTGCTGGTCATTTAGACCCTGTCAGGAAGCTAGAAAGATAATTTTCCGAGCACCAGTCCAAGCCCAGCTCTGGGAGAGGAGTAGGCTCTAGTGGTTACAGCGGGACTGGGGAAACCGGGACTCGTGGGTTCTATCCTTGGCTCTGGGAGAGGCGTGGGGGCTAGTGGTTGCAGCGGGGCTGGGAACCAGGACTCCTGGGTTCTATGGGAGGCCGCATGGTGGTGTATGTAACACACTGGCTACGTATGTTCTGTAGCCCTTTTGAGTCTGGTTTAGCTTGAGGGTAACAGCCTACTACAGCCGACTGGAGCTGGCAAATGGAGCTACCCCACTAGGTCATTGAGCATAAACTCTGGCTTTGGCTTCCCAGAAGCAGCGTTCTGCCCTGGGTGGGGAAGGTGTTAGTTGGAGCGAGTGGGTCAGAGACGGTCCCTTGGGCCCCTCCTGCTTCAGCGCAGAACACGTGGGGCACGACAGCGAAGGAGATCCAGCCTGCTGAGTGGTTAGCCTGTGGAACTCACCGCCACTGGACATGGCTGGGGCAGAGTCCTGCCGAGCAATGGCTGTTTCTGTGACCCACCACAGCTATCCCTAGGGAGGGGAGGAATGAGAAGCCACCTGCTTTCTGGCAAGCGGGTGGGCCTGGAGCCCGTCTCCTGCCCCTCACCCTTTCCTGTCTCTGTCTCTCCAGGTGATGCCAGCCCGGCGCTGACCACCTGGCCATGCCTGGTGTCTGGCAGGGCCTGGGGGTGCTGCTCTCGCTCCAGCTGGCCCTGCTGGGCCTGGCCTCCGACCCCTGCTACGATGCCGCCCGGCGGCCCCGCTACTGCCTCCCGGAGCCGGCCGACCTGGCCGCCGGGCGCCCCGTCCAGGCCTCCGCCACCTGCGGCCGCCCCCCGCAGCGCCTGTGCGCCTTCCGCCGCCCGGGCGACGCCTCGTCCCGCCGGTGCCGCCTCTGCGACGGGGCCAACCCCGCCGCCGCCCACCCCGCTGCCTACCTGACCGACGCGGGCGGCGAGGCCACCTGCTGGCAGTCGGGGCCGGTGGCCAACGCCAGCCTGACCCTGGCCCTGGGGGGCCGCTTCGAGCTGCTCTACGTGGCCCTCCGCTTCTGCTCCCCCCGCCCCCACTCCCTGGCCCTTTACAAATCCACGGACCACGGCCACTCCTGGACGCCTTTCCAGTTCTTCTCCGCCCGCTGCCCCCAGGCCTACGGGCTGCCCCCGGCCTCCGCCGTCAGCAAGGCCTCGGACCACGAAGCCATCTGCACCGCCGCCCAGACGGACCCCACGCCGCTGGTGGGGGGGCTGGTGGCCTTCATGCCCCTGGCCGGCCGCCCCTTGGCCCGGGCCTTCGAGTACAGCCCCGTGCTCCAGGACTGGGTGACGGCCACCGACCTGCGGGTGGCCTTGGACCGCAGGCACCGGGGGCTGGGGCTGCGGGGCCGGGAAGCCTCCTACGGGGTGTCGGAGCTGCAGGTCGGGGGCCGGTGCCGGTGCAACGGGCACGCTGCCCGGTGCGGGGCTGCCGGGCCCGGCGGCACCCCCCAGTGCCAGTGCCGCCACAACACGGCCGGCCCCGAGTGCGAGACCTGCAGGGCCTTCTATTGCGACCGGCCCTGGCAGCGCGCCACACCCAGCGATGCCCACGAGTGCGTGGGTGAGTGACGGGGGGGCTAAGGGGGGGCACCCGGGCAGCCCAAGGGTCCTTCTCAGCAGAGACCCCTAGTGGGGACGCCGGGTAGCGCAGGCCGGGGCAGCCCCAGGGTCCCTCTCCCACAGGCTGGGATAGCTGAGGCTGCGGGGGCTGCAGGACAGGATTGAGGAGCCCTGACAGAGTTTGGGGCGAACCCAGGACTGGGAAAACGGTTGTGGGGGCTGCGGGTCGGGATTGAGGGGCACCGGCACCTGCGCAAAGGACGGGCTGGGTTTGCCGGTGTTTGCGGCGCCCCCTGCTGGGCGTCACTGGAACCACGACTCCCCCACCTCTGCCCCTCCCTGTCTCCACAGCCTGCGAATGCAACCGCCACTCGCACCGGTGCCGCTTCAACGTGGAGCTGTACAAGCTTTCGGGGCGCAGGAGCGGGGGCGTCTGCCTGAACTGCCGGCACCACACGGCCGGGCGGCACTGCCACTACTGCCAGCCGGGTTTCAAACGGGACCTGGCCCGGCCCATCACCAGCCGCCGGGCCTGCAAGGGTGAGCACCACAGGGCACTGCTGCGGGGAAGCTCGCCACTTGGCCATCCTCATCGGGGCACTGCTGAGGGGAAGCTCGCAGCATCTCCCCACCCCTTGTGAGGCCTGCTGCTGGGATAGACATTAACCCTGAATGTTTCCTTCCCAGCCTGCCAGTGCCACCCCATCGGAGCAGTCGGCAGCATGTGCAACCAGACCACGGGGCAGTGCCAGTGCAAGATGGGTGTCACCGGGCTCACCTGCAACCGCTGCGCCCCGGGCTTTCAGCAGAGCCGCATGGCCCACATCCCCTGCATCCGTAAGTTGGCCCCTTCTACGTACTGGCTGAGTATAATCCCCTAGACAGAGCTCATGTGGGCTGCTCAATACGGTAACCAGGCTGGGCCCATATATTCTGCTCAATACGGTAACCAGGCTGGGCCCATATATTCTGTGCAATACGGTAACCAGGCTGGGCCCATATATTCTGCGCAATACGGTAACCAGGTTGGGCCCATATATTCTGCGCAATACGGTAACCAGTCAAGCCCTTTATAGTTTATACTCTCTTCAGTGTAGGGTGACCAGACTATCCAGATATTAGGGGCTTTGTTTTATAAAGGCAACTGAAACACCCCCACCTAGGGTGACCAGATGTCCCGATTTTATAGGGACAGTCCCAATTTTGGGGTCTTTTTCTTATATAGGCTCCTATTACCCCCCACCCCTGTCCTGATTTTTCACACTTGCTACCTGGTCACCCTACCCCCACCCCCCAAAAATGTGCCTCTATTTGTCATACTTGCTATCTGGTCAGCCTAGTTACGTGCGGTAAACAAATTGGGACCTGTATTCTGTTCACTATAGTAACCAGGAGGAGCTGTATATTCTGTTCAATATGGTAATTAAATTGGGCCCATATATTCCATTCAGTTTGGTAATAGTGTTGGGCCCATATATACTGCTCAATATGGTAGCCAGGCTGGGCCTGTGTATTCTATTGAATGTGGTAACTGCAGAGCCTTTATTTTCTATTCAATACTGTAAAGAGGTAGCGTCCCTATATTCTGTTCAATAAGGTAACCTCTTGTAACATCCCATGAAGTGGGTTCTAACCCACGAAAGCTTATGCTGAAATACATTTGTTAGTCTCTAAGGTGGTACAAGTTTTTCTTTCTTATTTTCGTCTTGTAACATAGAAACCCTGCCCACCAATTAATCCACCAGTTAGATCCTGGCCAGAAAGCCCCGCCTCCTGGGAGTTTTGCAGGGAGGGAGTAAGATAGATGCAGGAAGTGAGCTCATATCTCTGGATCTGAGCTGTGGTTTAGGGTGCTTCAGGAAGTCCCGCTTGTAGGGGGAGGAGCTCATTCAAGAAGTGACCTCATAGGTCTCCAGAGGTGTGGAATGTGGTGTAATGCACTCCAGGGAGGCCCACCTCTGGGCCTGGGGGGTGGGCACTGTTAATTCCGGAAGTGACGTCATGGATCTGGCACTGTGGCCTGGCATGTGGCACTTTGGGAAGTATGGCACTCCAGAATGTCCCACCTCCAGGAGTGGAAGAGGGGAGAGAAGGAGAGATTGCCATTCAGGAAGTGACATCATAACTCTAGAAATGAGTCATCCATCCATCCAGGAAGTGCGAACACTAATTCAGGAAGTGACATCATAGCTCATGACTTCAACCTGTCCTGGCAAACGGGCAAGGATCACGCCTGGAACACGCTTAGTGGCAGCCTCTCTTGCATATTGCATGAGCGAACCGTGCTCCCTACATGCATGAGACGGGGAGGCGGTGGCGGGATTGCGCTTATTGACTCCACACGTCTCTCTCTTTCTCCCTCCCGCCTTCCCTCTCTCCCAGGCGTTCAAGAGGTGATGACCACCACGGCTGCCTACCCCCTGGAGTGGAACACAGGTGCCTGGGGCAGGATGAGGGGGGTCAAAGGTTGGGCGCCATCCCCCCACTCCCATTTCCCAGCCTCAGGATGGAGCAGTCACCCCCACTGCTGTCCTTCCACCCGGTGCAAGGCTCTGTAGGGAGGATGACTGCCTACTACTGCTGCCTGCTAGGGAAAGCACGACTAACAGAGAGCCATGGCTTTCGGGGGAGGGTTCAAATCTTGCTGGTAAGACACAGTGGAGGCCGTGCTGCAATGCAGCGTGGGTCACGGAGCCTGCGGGTTCCTGGCATGAACCCGCCAAATATGCCGGCTCTGATGGAGGGGAAGTTGCTGGGGGGTGCCGAGGAAGGGGGCGGCCCCTAGCAGATGGGGATGGAAGCGGGGCAGGCAGGAGAGGACGGAAGAAGGGAAAGGGGGGGAGGAGGACAACGTGAAGAGGAGGGGAATATTAGGAGGGTGGCATATGGCTGAACACATTAGTTGGGATACCTATAAAGAAGACCCTCCCCCAATGGAGTTTCAAGTTTCCAGGGGCTCTCGGCGGGAAGTGATGTCATAGCTAGTGCGCCATGATATACGGCACTCCAGGAAGTGGAAAATGTAATTCATAGACCTGGAACTGTGACACAGTGTAAGACAATCCAGGCAGTCCCGCCTCCAAAGTGGGGGAAATGCTTATTGAGGAAGTGACATCATAGCCCTGGAGCTGTGCTGTAGGGTAAGACATTCCAGGGAATCCTTTCGAAAAGCTGGATGGCGAACACAAATTCAGGAAGTGACATCATAACCCCAGAATTATGTCCTCTACCTGGCATTCCAGGAAGTCTTACCTCCAAGGAGGGAGGCATGCTAGTTCAGGAAGTGACATCATAGCTCCAGAACTGTGCAGTATTATGGCATTGCAGGAAGTGCTGCCTCTGGGGAGGAGGGGGAAACGTTTTTTCGGGAAGTGACATCATAGCTCTGGAGCTATGCTATAGGTCCTGCCTCCAGGGGGGAGGGACACATGTAAATTAAGGAAGTGATGTAATAGCTTCACAGCTGTACCATGGAATTTTGGCACTGCAGGAAATCCCGCCTCCAAGGAAGCAGGAATGATAATTCAGGAAGTGACATCATAGCTCTGGAGCTGGAGGTTCCGCCTCCAGGACTGGAGCAGCAGTTGTGGCGGGGGGTCAAAGGCATGATTGGGGTGGATCCTGATTTGTGAGAAGCAGGATGGGGTGGGGAGCCAGGGACGGGCTAACCCCACTGTACTCATGTCCCCCCATCTGTGCTATCCCCCAGGCACCGAATGCCAGACTCACTGCAACCCCTCCCACGGCCGTGTCCACATGAACCTGCGAAAATACTGCAAGAAGGATTATGGTAACATGACCTGACATGATTATCTATCTATCTATCTATCTATCCCCATCCCCTCTATCTCTGTATCTATCTATCCCCATCCACTCTATCTGTCTATCAATGTATGTCTCTATCTCTCTCTCTCTCTCTATCCCCACCCCCTCTATCTAGCTATCTATATCCATACACTCCCTCTATCTATTTATCTATCTACCCCATCCACCTATCCATCTCTCTCTCTGTCTCTCTCTCCCCATACACGTCCATCCTGAAGCTGGGAAATTTTATATTATTAGAAGAAAAGAAAGAAAGAAAGAAAGAAAGAAAGAAAGAAAGAAAGATAGAAAGAACGAAAGAAAGAAAGAAAGAAAGAAAGAAAGAAAGAAAGAAAGAAAGAAAGAAAGAAAGGGGGTGAGGATAGATAGATAGATAGAGTTGATGGCGATAGATTGTATTAGATGTATGTGTACGGTGATGGATGGATCTGACTTATTCCCCAGCCATGCTGTGTTCGGGATCTGGTCCCTGCTGCCCCAACTGGCCAGCAGGGAATTCTCCCGCACTGCAGGGCTGACCCTGAGTCGGAGGCTGGGGCTCAAGGCACAAAGGGCATTAGGAGTCTCTGTGGTTTTTCTCCCAGGGATTAGGAGGGGATTATCTGGATGGGCCGCCCACTGCCCCTGGCCCCGGCTCCTCTGAGCAGCTAAAGGGCGACGGATCCCACACGCTCTGCACAAAGGACAGTGAGAGCTCAGCCTGCCCCACACTCTGCTTCCACCCCCCACCTGTGTGTCCATCCCCCCACAACCACCTGTGTGTCCATTCCCCCTCCTCCACCCCCTTCCTTGCTGGTTCTCTCAGGATCGAGTATTGTTGGGTATCGCTGGTTATCATGGTTTTGTTGGGTTTCAATGGGTATCGATGGATATAACTGGGTATTGTTGGTTTCAGTGCGTATTGCTGGGTATCACTGAATATCACTGGGTATTGTTGGTTTCAGTGCGTATTGCTGGGTATCACTGGATATTACTGGGTATTGTTGGTTTCAGTGCGTATTGCTGGGTATCACTGGATATTACTGGGTATTGTTGGTTTCAGTGCGTATTGCTGGGTATCACGGGATATTACTGGGTATTGGTTTCAGTGCGTATTGCTGGGTATCACTGGATATCACTGGGTATTGTTGGGATTCAATGGGTATTGCTGGATATTGATGAGTATTGGTGTTCAATGGGTGCTGCTGGATATCACTGGATACAGTTGGTATTGCTGGCAGAGTTGGATATTGGTGGCTATCACTGGATATTGGTAGGCACTCTTCGGTATCACTAGGCATCTTCAGTATCAGTGGGCATTGCTGGGCACTGCTGGGTATTGGTGAGCATTGGGCAAGATACTGTTGCATATTGGTGAGTAAGTTTCACTGGGTACTGAAGTGCACTGTTGTTCATCGATGAGTAACGTTGGGTATTGGTGAGTATTATTGGTTATTGGTAGGCACTGTTGAGCACCATTTGAGATCACTGAGTTTTGATGGGTATCACTAAGTATTGGTGGGCATCAATGGGTATTGATGGGCATTGGCATTATTTGGTAATGTTGGGTGCTGATAAGTATCATTGGCTATGGGTGAGTGTTGGTATCATTGGGGAATGTTTGACATCAATGGATAATGTTGCATATTGGGTCTCATTGGATACTGGTGGGCACTGTTGGGCATCATTTGGGTATTGGTGGATATTGGTATCAACATCATTGGCTAATGTTGGGTATCATTGAGTATTGTCTGGTATTGTTGAATATCGTTGGGTATTGATATCATTATCTACCATTGAGTATCACTGCGTATTCTTGGGTACTGGTATGGTCTAATACTGAGTATAACTGAGTATGATTGGGTGTTGGTATCATTGGCTGAGTATTGTTGAATAACATTGAATATTGCTGGGTGTTGGTATCATTGGCTAATGTCGATTATCATTGAGTATCACTGGGGAAAGGTGAGGTTTGGTATCATTGGATAATGTTGAGTATTATTGTGTATTGTTGAGTATTGGTATCTTTGGCTAATGTTGATTATCACTGAGTATCATTGCGTAATGGTGAGGTTTGGTATAATTGGCTAATGTTGAGTATCATTACATATTGTTGGGTATTGCTATAATTGACTAATGTTGAGCATCGTTGAGTATCATTGGGGAATGGTGAGGACTAATGAGTATTCTTGAATATCATTGGGTATTGATATAATTTACTAATGGGTATTGTTGAATATCATTGGGTATTGATATCATTTACTAATGGGTATTGTTGAATATCATTGGGTATTGATATCATTTACTAATGGGTATTGTTGAATATCAGTGGGTATTGTTGGGTATTGGTATTATTGACTAGCGGGTATTGTTGAATATCAGTGAGTATTATTGGGGATTGTTATTATTGACTAATGGGTATTGTTGAATATCAGTGGGTATTGTTGGGTATTGCTATTATTGACTAGCGGGTATTGTTGAATATCAGTGGGGATTGGTATCATTGGCTAACGTTGAGCATCGTTGTGTATCATTGGCTGATGAGCATTACTGCCTATCATTGGGGACTGGCATCACTGCCTAATGTTGGGGATTGGGGAGTATCATTGGGGATTGGGGAGTATCCTTCCCCTTCCTGACCTCTGACCTCCCCCTGCAGTGCTGCATGCCCAGCTGCTGGCCACGGTGGAGTCGGGCGAGTGGTGGCAATTCACGACCTCAGTGCTGGCAGTCTATCGGCAGCGCCAGGTGCCCATCCGTCGGGGCGAGCAACCGCTCTGGGTGCCCCGGCAGGACCTGGCCTGCGGCTGCCTGCTCCTCCAGGTGGGCAAGGCCTACCTGGTGATCGGGAACGACGCGGAGTCGCCCGACCCGGCGCGCCTGGTGCTGGACAGGAACAGCCTGGCGCTGCCCTGGCGCGACGTCTGGGCCCACAAGCTCCGTCGCTTCCAGCAGCAGAACCGGCGGGGCAACTGCCGGAGCCCCTGAAACCCAAGGAGGTGGGATGGAAATGCTGGGGACCCCAAGGCCGGGGGAGGGGGTGCACCAGGCACCCCAAGAACCGGGGCAGGGTCTGTAACGCTTGGCGCCGCTCCTCCAGGGGCTGAGATCCCCCATTGGCCCCAGAAAATGGGCCCATCTCCCCCACTCAATCCCCTAGACTCCCCCATATTCAGACCCTACCCCCCACGCAGGGCCCAATCCTACCTCCCTCCGTCACACCTCCCCTCATCCAGCCCTGCGGGGGGGCCCATCCCCACCCAGCTTCCCGCTCCCCCCTCACCCCACTTTTTTGCAATCAGGTAGAGGGGGGGGGCGGAGGAAAGACCAAAGATGACCTTTGACCCCTGACCTGCGGCCTGCTCTGCTCTTGCACTTGTAAAAAAGATAAATGGAATAAAACGAGAAACTATTTTACTCTCAGGAGAGTCTGTTTATTGGGAGGGGAGGGGGGGTCCTGCCTAAAGTGTCGGTGGGGGGGGCGGGGAATGGGGCCTGGGGCCTGTCCCCTCTAGGGGGCGCCGGCTCCCATCCGGCCCCAGGTCAGGGACTGGCTGGCTCAGGGGGGCAGGGAATGGGGCGCAGGGCCTTTGATGAGCCGGATCCCAGCTGCCCCTGTCAGCGCGGGAGGGGGGGAAAGAAAGGGGGGGGCACATCCTGCCTGAACCCGCCTTGTTGCCATTGACCGGAACCAATCATGGGCGCGGGCGTGAAATCGGCATCTGTGCCAGAGAGTCCTATTACTCGGGGGGGACGGGGCACGCCTGCACCCATCCACCCCACCCCCCCCGCCCGCCACTTCACACCTTCCTGCCCATTCATTCCGCCTGCCAGCCCTGCTCAGCCCCTGGCTCCGTGGGGCCCTGCCCCATGTCTAATCCCCCAGGCCCCTCACCCCACAGCCCTGAGCACCCCAGCTCCAAAAGGACCCCCAGGACTCAAAGCCCCCCCACCATCTGAACACCAGAGATGGGCACTCACAGCCCCAACTGGCCGCTGGCTGGAACTGTCTGCCCCACTGTGTCTCCAACCCCTCTACCTATCTGTCCCTCCATCCCCCTCACCTCCCATCTACCTATCCCTCCATCCCTCTCACCCTTGTCTATCCATCCATCTACCCATCCCTCCATCCCCCTCACCCCCATGTATCCATCCATCCCCCCTCACTTCCCATCTACCCATCCCTCCATCCCCCTCACCCCTGTCTATCCATCCATCCCCCCTCACTTCCCATCTACCCATCCCTCCATCACCCTCACCCCTGTCTATCCATCCATCCCCCCCACCTCCCATCTACCCATCCCTCCATCCCCCCTCACCCCGTCTATCCATCCATCCCCCTTCACCTCCCATCTACCTATCCCTCCATCACCCTCACCCCTGTCTATCCATCCATCCCCCCTCACCTCCCATCTACCCATCCCTCCATCACCCTCACCCCTGTCTATCCATCCATCCCCCCATCTCCCATCTACCCATCCCTCCATCCCCCTCACCCCGTCTATCCATCCATCCCTCTCACCCATCCATCCACCCCATCTCTCTCTATCCCCAGCCACCCTCTCTATCTAATCTATCTATCTATCTATCTAATCTATCTATTCCTATACAGCCTCTCTCTCTCTCTCTCTCTCTCTCTCTCTCTCTCTTCCCACATACACTGCTCTATCTTTATCCATTTGATTGGGGGCGGGATACCGGGGTAGATGTGCCGTGGATGCTGATCTGGGGCAAGGGGGCAGCATACCGGGGTAGATGGGCCTGGGGGGGGGTTGATCCAGGGGACAGGGAGGAGGTGGTTACCGGGGTAAATGGGCCTGGTGGGCTGATCTGGGGGGTAGGCAGCAGGCGGGATACTGGGGTAGATGAGCCGGGGGGGGGCTGATACGGGGGGCAGGCGGGGGGTGGGATACTGGGGTACATGGGCCCTGGGGGTTGATCCAGGAGCAGGAAGGGGGGATACTAGACTAGATGGGTTTGGGGGGCTGATTCAGGGGGCAGGCGGGGAGCAGGATACCCGGAGGCTCAGGCAGGGGGGGACGGGGGCAAGGCTCTGATCCCGATAGGGGAGGCAGGAATCGGGGGGGGGGGTACAGTGGGATGCTCTGTGGGTACCTGGGGGGGCGCCATGGGGCTGGGGGGAGGGGTGCCCCTGGTAATGCCTGGCAAACCCTCTGTTATATGGGGCACAGCGCCCCCGAGGGGGCCTCAGAGACAGCCCCCCCACACACACACCAGCCCTCTAAGTGGGGCCCTTCGCCAGGCACAGCCTGCCCCCGTCCCCCCATTTCTGGAAGCGCTTCGCCCCCTGGTGGCCGGTTCCCCGCTCGGCGGTCGCTCGCTCTGTCCAAAGCAGACTGAGGCGTTACAAAGGGATCCCACGACGCTGGGCGACCGGGCCACAAAACGGCAGATGAAATGCTGAGCAACGCCCATTGGGAGACCATAATCCCCACTATTCATACACAATTAGCGGGTCCCCCTCGAGAGAGCGATCTTGGAGTCACGGGGGAGAGTTCTCTGAAAACATCCGCTCAATGTGCAGCGGCCGTCAAAAAGCGAACAGACTGCTGGGAATCATTAGGAAAGGGATGGATAATAAGACAGAAAATATCCTAATGCCGCTATATAAATCCCTGGTGCGCCCACCCTTTGAATACTGTGTGCAGATCTGGTCACCCCAGCTCACAAAAGATACATTGACATTGGAAAAGGTGCAGAGAAGCACAACAAAAATGATCAGGGGGCTGGAACGGCTGCCGTATGAGGCGAGATTAATAAAACTGGTACTCGTCAGCTTGGAAAAGAGACGGCTAAGGTGGGATATGATGGAGGTCTATAAAATCCTGATTGGTGTTGAGAAAGTGACTAAGGACGTGCTATTTACTCCTTCTCCCAACTAGGGGTCACCCAAAAGAACTAGGGGTCACCCAAAAGAAATTACTAGGCAGCAGATTTAAAACAAACAGCAGGAAGTATTTCTTCACCCAACGCCCCATCAATCTGTGGAACTCCTTGCCAGGGGATGTTGTGAGGCCAAAAGTATAACTGGGTTCCAAAAAGAAGGAGACACGTTCCTGGGGGACAGGTCCATCGATGGCTCTTAGCCAAGCTGGTCAGGGACACAACCCCATGCGCTGGGTGTCCCTAAATCTCTGACTGCCAGGACCTGGGACTGGATGACAGGGGATGGATCACTCGCAAATTGCCCTGTTCTGGTCATACCTTCTGAAGCCCCTGGCCCCAGCCACTGCCAGACCACAGGACACTGAGCTAGCGGGACCATTGGTGTGACCCAGTGCGGCTGTTCTGTACATTCAGGTCATTGCTCACGATGAGGCAGGAGGGGGACAGGCCAAGGGGCTGGGTGTGGGGATCGCCTCCCCCACAGCGCAGCCCCAGAACCCCTCGCCTGGGAGTAGACCCCAGGGCTGGGCAGTGACATCTCTAGAGGGGATTTAGCATGCAGGCTGCTCCAGCCTGAACCACCCAGCGTCTCCACTCGGGGGATCTGGGCCCAGAGAGACCCTGGGGCTGCCCGGCCTGCACCACCCAGCGTCTCCACTAGGGGGCTCTGGGTCCAGACAGACGCTGGGGCTCCCCGGCCTGCACCGCCCGGCCTCACCCCTAGGGGGCTCTGGGCTCAGCCCCTGGGGCTGCCTCGGCCTGCGCCGCCCGGCCTCACCCCTAGGGGGCTCTGGGTCCAGACAGACCCTGGGGCTGCCCGGCCTGCGCCGCCCGGCCTCACCCCTAGGGGGCTCTGGGTCCAGACAGACCCTGGGGCTGCCCGGCCTGCGCCGCCCGGCCTCACCCCTAGGGGGCTCTGGGTCCAGACAGACGCTGGGGCTGCCCAGCCTGCGCTGCCCGGCCTCACCCCTAGTGGGCTCTGGGTCCAGACAGACCCTGGGGCTGCCTGGCCTGCGCTGCCCAGCCTCACCCCTAGGGGGCTCTGGGTCCAGACAGACGCTGGGGCTGCCCCGGCCTGCACCGCCCGGCCTCACCCCTAGGGGGCTCTGGGTCCAGACAGATGCTGGGGCTGCCCCGGCCTGCGCTGCCCGGCCTCACCCCTAGGGGGCTCTGGGCCCAGACAGACGCTGGGGCTGCCCCGGCCTGCGCCGCCCGGCCTCACCCCTAGGGGGCTCTGGGTCCATACAGACCCTGGGGCTGCCCCGGCCTGCGCCGCCCGGCCTCACCCCTAGGGGGCTCTGGGCCCAGACAGACGCTGGGGCTGCCCCGGCCTGCGCCGCCCGGCCTCAACCCTAGGGGGCTCTGGGCCCAGACAGACGCTGGGGCTGCCCCGGCCTGCGCCGCCCGGCCTCAACCCTAGGGGGCTCTGGGTCCAGACAGACGCTGGGGCTGCCCGGCCTGCACCGCCCGGCCTCACCCCTAGGAGGCTCTGGGTCCAGACAGACGCTGGGGCTGCCTCGGCCTGCGCCGCCCAGCCTCACCCCTAGGGGGCTCTGGGTCCAGACAGACGCTGGGGCTGCCTCGGCCTGCGTCGCCCGGCCTCCCCACTAGGGGGCTCTGGGTCCATACAGACCCTGGGGCTGCCCGGCCTGCGTCGCCCAGCCTCACCCCTAGGAGGCTCTGGGCTCAGCCCCTGGGGCTGCCCGGCCTGCGTCGCCCGGCCTCCCCACTAGGGGGCTCTGGGTCCAGACAGACGCTGGGGCTGCCCCGGCCTGCGCCGCCCGGCCTCACCCCTAGGAGGCTCTGGGCTCAGCCCCTGGGGCTGCCCCGGCCTGCGCCGCCCGGCCTCACCCCTAGTGGGCTCTGGGTCCAGACAGATGCTGGGGCTGCCCGGCCTGCGCCGCCCGGCCTCACCCATAGAGGGCTCTGGGTCCAGACAGACCCTGGGGCTGCCCCGGCCTGCGCTGCCCGGCCTCACCCCTAGGAGGCTCTGGGTCCAGACAGACGCTGGGGCTGCCTGGCCTGCGCTGCCCGGCCTCACCCCTAGGGGGCTCTGGGCTCAGCCCCTGGGGCTGCCCGGCCTGCGCCGCCCGGCCTCACCCCTAGGAGGCTCTGGGCTCAGCCCCTGGGGCTGCCCCGGCCTGCGCCGCCCGGCCTCACCCCTAGGGGGCTCTGGGCTCAGCCCCTGGGGCTGCCCCGGCCTGCACCGCCCGGCCTCACCCCTAGGAGGCTATGACAAGCTGTGCAGAGCCAGGGTGCATGGGGCCATTCAAACCCCGCTAGCAGCTCACCCGAAAACAGCACCAAGCATCTGCCAACGTTCATCCCAGCCCCTACATGTGCCCGTTCTGGGCTCGTCCATACCCGACGTGGGGGCCGCTCCCACCCACCTGCCTGAGAGCCGGGATAATTCCCGTCGGCCAAGCGCTGGCTACGCGGGCACTGAGGTCGGCTCCCGCCCCTGAGCGAGGTCATTTTCTCGCGTAGCCCCAGGCAAATTCTCGGCTTGGAAGGATTCCATTTGTATCGGGAAAGGTCGGTTTCCCCGCACGCCTCCAAGCCCAGGGAGGAAGATTTCCCTGGGTAAGAATCGACACCTGCTCAAGAAGCCGTTAGGGGTCGATTTATGGCTATTTCCCTGGGAGGGTTTGACCTGCTGACAATTTGTGTTTTAACTTCTGTTACCCCTCGAGAGAGAGACCTTGGAGTCATTGGCCACATCTTGAATACTGCGTGCAGCTGTGGTCCCCCCATCTCAAAAAGAGACATTGGAATTGGAAACGGGTCAGAAAAGGGCAACAAAAATGATTAGGGGCAGAGAACAGCTGCCGGAGGAGGAGAGATTAATAAGACTGGGGCTTTTCAGCTTGGAAAAGAGACGGCTAAGGCCGCGAGGGCGATAAAATCATGACTGGTGTGGAGATAGATAGATAGATAGATAGATAGATAGATAGATAGA